>KZ651434.1:369713-385318 GCA_001010745.2 Gerris buenoi | reverse complement strand
TATTTATTATGAAGTATTTTTTTTTTTTTTTTCAGATAATCCAAAATATAATTATTATGGGGGGGGGGGGGGCGCATCGTGACGGGGTGCCCAGGGCGCAGTGAGCGTCTAAAACGGCCCTGCGTTACAGGACATCCATGTATAGGCAATCATCCGATTACCCTCTTTATATATATTTAATCTCTATGATTAAGTCTCACTGTTCTTAGATTTTAACCATCGCCAGTTTAAATATAGAATGACCCCAAATCATTTCAGAAGATACTTTGAGTTACATAGAGGTGGTGGGACATTTTTTTTTACTAATGAAAATCTCCTATTTTTCTATCGAATTTAATCTTTCTTTGTCGTAGGCAAGCATAGGGTTTCAAAGATTTCAAATGCGATAAACATAGAGAAACATGGTCAGTCCTTTATCTGATTCGCTCTTTTTGGTGACCTTTGGACCTGCCACGACCTTTTATTTCTAGTTAATTATATTGAGGAAAAATAACAAAAGGATGAATGAAGTAACCTTGGGTGAGCAGAAAGTATAGTACTGATATAATTTAGTGGTAGAGACCCCAAATTCACTCTGAAGTTTGAAACTGATTTGTGTACAGAAATTTTTGAATTCGGAAACCAAAAAGAAATTCGTTTTTTAATATGATCATAATATTTCCCGTATAAGAATCCTTCCTTATCTTTGGATATCTTCAAAACATACATAATTACCAGAGTATAACTTCGAAACAATTTGTATTATTTTATTTTAAGTGGATAATAAGCTATAGCTATAAAAATTAATTATAACAAGCAAATTTGTATAATAGAAATTAACTTTTGGTTGAACTTGACAACTTAGATCCAAAGTTGAGAGGATAATTTTAGAAGCTCTATGCCAGGTGGATTTGCCATAGTGCCGACTGGGGGCAATATTTGACCTCGGAAAGAGGCCCCTAGCTTACCATCTCTATTGCCTAGAGCTGATCCTATTATCATTCGAGGATAATAATCCTAAGTGAGCTAGGATTACTGCCAAGAATTATTGGGCACTTAGAAAACAGGATTTACTGGGCTTCTTATGGAAAGAGAATAGATTAAACTTTTGAATTAATGAAGCGAACCGGTGATAATATGTAAATTGATAAATCGGTTGATATTAATCGTAGACAAATTTATCTCATAAGCTTATATTGACAGCTGATGAAATCAATATAAGAGAAATTAATTCATTTATTGGTAGACATATAGTTTGTAAGGTGAAAACACACGGGATAGAAAACTAGCGTATATTTTTTACTATAGGTTATAGTAAAATAGCATTCATGCCCGCATGAGCTCTATAGTTTTAGTCAGCTATACATATAATTTAATATCCTATAGTCGAATTGTACGCAATACATACAGACATATTACTATACAGAGGGGCCACACAAGAAGGAATCAAAACTATACAACAACAAGTATAGTATAGCGCATAATTCGACTATAGGATAGTAAATTATACGTATAGCTGACTAAAACTAAAGCTGATGTAGGCATGAATGCTAGTTTACTATATCTATAGTAAAAACTATACGCTAGTTTTATATCCCATGTTTTTTCACCTTAACATATATAATTAATCAAAATAAAATCCCTAATTATAACGGATTTCATTAAATATTATTAATTCATATTGATATACCTAATCTCAAAAAATATTTTAAACATTATTAATTAATTAAAAAAATAAAAAACACGTAGGATTTGGCAAGAGATAACAGTTTTTATAGGCTCTGCACATTTCCAACTTATACACCATTATTTCTTTTTTATTTAATTCTTATATTTTTTAGGTTCTTAAAGTGTAGAAAAATAATATGCAAATATTACACTTAATATTTAAACTTAATTGTACAGAAACCGGCGATTATCGCCTCACGTACTTACGTCAAGCGCGCCTTACTTGTTTATTTTATACTAATATTTACAACATATACTTTCACAAAAGATATGACTTTGTCACAAAAGATTTAAAACACACTTTTAAAAATTATTATTAAAATTAAAAATTATGTTAATTGAACCTCGAACTCAAGCTCCAGTCACTGATTTGAGAAAGGCTGCATGAATTTATAGTAATATGTATAAACTGGTTTTGTCTCTATGGTTTTTTATTTTTGTAATTCATAGCTTATTTTTATTATTAAATTTATATTATTGCTCCGGTATACACAAAAATGTTTTGTTACTTATGCCAATAAAGAACTTGTTTAAAAAAAATTAAACTTATTAAAAAAAAAAAGTTTAAATTTAATCCGTTTCTATGAGTTTCTTATTCATAGTATATGTTTGTAATCTAATTTGCTGTTATATGTTCTTTAGATTTAAAATGTAATTAATTTACTCTGAATCTCTTTGTTATACGTAGTGAAAAATTCAGCAAACATAGTCTACCAATTAAGAAATAGTCTGGGATTCCAAACCAGTTGTCATATACTATTCATTAATTTAATTTGCTTTACTTCTTTGAATCCTCTGATTTATCCTTTGTAGGTCAGTTTAAAAAAGAGGACCTCCGATTTTTTTTGTAGTATTTTTTGTTTTATTTCTATTTTCTTTTTCGAGAGGGTTCTGCTTAATCTTTCAAACGGGACATCTTTTAAGCCTTGTGGAGCTTTTTGTGAAACAATGTTGTTCCTATATATTATTCCAGGTCTAACTAAGGCCTCAGATTAACTAGTCTCGACGTGACTTCGTGAGAAAGTGTTTTATTCGTGATTCAAGAAGAAAAAAGGGAAAAGACAGAGGGGAAAACTTTTTTTGTCGCTGGGAATGTGTACAAAACTTTTTGCTTTTGGAAGTACTAAAAGATGGATCGGTTTCTAAAGATAGCTCAGATTCTGTAATGTTTTGAGGATATCCAAAAATTATTATTATTATTATTTTTATTTTATTTTTTTTAAATGATTAGAAGTAATATGGGAACGGATGCAAATTTATAATGAAAAAAATAATAATGTTACAAGATTTAAATAAATATATTTAGTTAAATAGAGCATTGAAAATTAAGGTATGAAGTTAGAGCAAACATCTTACGCCATTTGAATTCATTAAAACTCCAACAAATTATCTAATTGCTATAATTTATCTAGGAAGGTTTACCTCGTTGATCCTAGAAGTTATTTAAATGAGCAGCTTTTCATGCATTTAGTACTTCATGGATCTGTGCAACGATAAGTAAACTTTCCTAATTACGTTAGTAAGATTTCTTAGATATCATTATACCTTTTTGTTTTGAAACTACACATTAAATGGAGCAGTCATCTTCGTACTTGCTCACTCGCATATGAGAATGCATATAATTTGTTATCACGTCGATGACCTGCGCTAATTACATCAAACTGGTGACACGAGGCTGCCCTCAGAGTGACTACCTTTCATCTCACCTAAGCTAAGGAGCCTGGTGATTAACACACTTTTGTGAAGGATTTCAGACATGGTAGAGGTCAGACTGTTACCAGTAGTAGCGAAGCGTTACACGCCGTTTCCATCTTGTAGTTGGAAGTTCCATTTTTTCTTATTTATCTTTTTGAAGTTAACATTCTTTTCGTTTTATTAGTTCCGTTGAAGTATGCATATTTTCTTTATTGTTCGACAATAGGCCCGTTATCGCGATCGATCTATAGTACTTCGCGCGGTCGTTACGCCCTGTTCCGATATACTACGGCGTTAAATGGCAGTAATCTTGGATACGCGGATACCGAAGACGTCGGGGCTCCCCACACTATCCACCGAGTCCAGACAACCGATAACTTTACTTGATGAAGGTAAGACCTAAACGTCAATTCCCCTGTGAAGTGGCAAGAAGTGGCGCGAACAGGCTTTATTAGATTAATCGAGAAAAAAATTTAAGTTAAACATATTTTATATCGTCATTAGGTTAAAATTCCTTAACATAATAACATAAACAAACTTTATTATTTAGTAAGATTAAATAATATATTTTTCAAGAAACTTTATTTTTTTTTTTTAATCCAACCTTTCAGTTTGATCGAAAATATCCACTGTTATAGTTATAACATGAACCTACTTATATTTATAGCATAATGATTCAAATTACGGGGTTTAGGCTAACTTAATCGATTATTATAAAGTAAACGACCATAATATATTCATTTATGCACCTCTTATAAGTTTAGTAGTTTCAACACCAACTTCTAGCTTTAGTTTTTATGGTTTGATAACGGGGAGTAAGAGTTTTCTATTTTAGTTTCATTTTCTAAAAAAATCGTTTTAGTATTCCTGTCCTACAACAATTACATTCAAATAATTGTAATGGAACTTTAAACTTTAATAGTAGCTTGGCGTTAATAGGCCATGTATGGGGTAAAGCGCCCTAGAAGTGATGGTCTTTTATTGGATTAAAGTCCTATTAAACGGAGGACCCTGCGAAATTTTAATTGTTCCCTGCGAGTGTATATAAGGAATTTCCCCGAATATGTTATTATCGTTTGTAGTCTAAAAAGTTAATATTTTATTGTTATAACAGCCTAGCTATATAAACTAGGAACAAACCCTAATACCTTTAACTACCTCCAATTTTGGTCAAGCTATCGACCTACTTACAGCGTGTTTATAAAAGAATTCTACGGTTTCCATAAAAGAAAGTATTAATTTAGGCACCAATTCAAAAAAGAAAATACTTACATAGGTATATTATTCTGAAAGGGTTGAGTCTGGGGTTTAGTGTTTGTTTAGCAAAACGTATATGCTTAATAAAAACTAAAAACGTCAATACGGTAATCCAGCTTCCTTCATATTTACCAGATATCGGGAGTAAAAGATGGTACTGCCGCAACAATCCTCTCCCGCGGGTTTTCGATGTTTAAAATATAGCCCCAACAAAAATAAATCTAGGTAGTCATATTGGGGCTGCTTTGAGGCATTGTGCTTGTGGTTGGGCCTTTTCTTCCGATCAACATTTTGAAAAACCACCGGACACGCCCCCCCTCTCGCGCGCTAAGGCCATTCAAGCTGTTATAATCGATGATTAATGTGAGTGATTAAAAACAATAATATACCGAAAATAAAGTTTGAAAATCACATGCTTAACCGACTCCCATATTGCGTTATGGTTTCTTTAAATAAATCCCCTTTACATAAATTTAACTTTTGATTGCTACAACCTACAACATTATTGTAATAGAGTAGAAAAACATTCATTAAAATGAAAAAACCGCTAATGCAAATTTTATGCGTGACAAATGCGAGATTTGATGAATAAGGCAAAGAGTCAGTGATTGCTCGTTGAAGCAGAGGTTTATATCTACTTAAGATTTAATAAGACTTTAGTTTAAACTATTGCAATGAGTTCTTCTCTTTTCAATTTCGTTTCTTCTTACCGCCTTAAGATAACCATTACAGTTTGAAAGTGGGGGCGTTGTTAATAAAGAGAGTTTTACTTAACACATAATTACTTAAAGTATTTTTGCCGTTGTCAACGCGAAAAACTTCTTCAATAGCCTATTTTACCCGTTTAGCACTTTTTTTACTTCAGCACCCCCTTTGGTTCTAAACAATAGTCTGTCCTACAAAAGTCTCAAAGGTTCAAAGGTGTGCCTTTGTCTCTCCAAGATATTGAGACTCCTGGAGCAGTTTTATATTTCATATTCCTTTATCTTAATAGTTGATTAGACTAAGAGATATGATCACCATTACATACATAAGTGTTATATTCCTTTGTCTCAAGGTACTTTGGAATATCTATCCCTTCGTCCTAATAGTAACTTAGACTAAGGAACATTATGCAACTCTGTATATGTTCCTTTGTCTAAATAACTATTAACACAAAGGGATATTCATAGGGGGGTACTAAAGTAAAAAAGTACAAACAGTTTTTTAAATTTAACTTTTTAAACTGAATGTGTAAAGTTATCAATCTGTAAATTGAACAAGGAAAAGTTATGTTGGGGTTTTAGGGATTGTCTGCGTTTCTCAGAAACACTCATATTCGATTAATTTAAAATAATCGATCGTATAATAATTTATAATAATAATAATTTATGTCCTTAATCTATTTTTAGTATGCTCAAAAATCTAATAATAAATTTGATCTGTCTGCAGCTTGAATTTATCATAATTACAAGATAAAAAGGACTTTTTATATACTACGTTTTTTAATGTTCTGTAATAAATCATAAATCTGAAACCCGTCAAAATGAAGATCGTAAATATGGGTCATGTCAAAACAAATAAAATAACTTGGGGATGATTTTTTCCGAACTAACTTTCCATAGAGCAAACTTTGCTGAAATATGGTTAAAAGTATTATAGTAATGCATTGTCATCGTGTTCTGAGGTATTCTAAAAGTTTCAAATGTCTAGCTACTCGGGAAGTTGGTTAAAAATCGATTGCAAGATTTGAACTGGACAAACAAAGAAACAAACAAGAAAGCAAGCTAGTTAAAACGTAGTAAAAAATCTTGCATTGCAAAAGAAAATGAAGTTTTTTTTTTTCTCTATCGAGCTTTCTCCTCCTTCCACCATGGCGTTGCTTTGTTCATCCATTCAGAAGTAGATTTAGATGAGATGTTGGCCTTGAGAGGTTAATGGAAGGTTTACAGCGATAAGGACTGGCAATATGATTTGTCTTTCTTGGGTAAGTTCCCCATAGAGATATCGGTTATGCTATAATAGATCGAGCAGTATATGATATGTAAGGAAAGACCAAGGATTCTACCTTAGAGAAACCCTATATATAACTGTATAAAAGTATTGAACGGTTCACATCATGTATTCAAGCCTTGTAACTACATTTATTATTGGAAGCAACTAATGTAGTTATATAGAGTTATGTAAACCTACTAAATATATGTATATATACAAATATATTTTATACAGGAATCACTCAAAATAACTTTTAAAGAAGATATATATAATTGATGGTTATAGGATATTATGTCACAGAAGCTTATAAGGTGTCGCTACCTTTGGTTTTACCTTTTGAATTAGTGTTTCTACAAAACCCATCAAATTTCCTAGAAGGTCCTTAAATTCTAGATGTAATAATATTATTCATATTATTTCAGGTATCGGTTATTCAGGTATTTCTTGTTATTACAGGTATCGGTAAATAAATTGATTATCCTATTCCTTCTGCAATGACTTTCTATAATTTTGTTGATAAGGAAGAAGAAGAAGAAAAGCCAATAAATAGTTTTGCCACAACTAAAGTTTTCTAAAATAAATTTAATTTAATTACATATAAAATATATTTTTGGGAATTACATTACATTTATGTATAAAACTCAAGCCCATTAACGAAAACATTCGTTAGTAGGGAGAAAGCTTAGGAGGAAAGCTCTGCTTCAACGCATGTCTCTTATAAGGAAAGAATCGGTTCGAAATACACGAACTTTCTCATATACAAGTATATTAGTGATACAGAATTTAAATTTCATGTTATATCTTATTTTTTAAATTTATTTTTAAACATATTTACAATGTGTTTATACTACGCGTTTAAAAAAGTAAAATTTATCCAATTGGTATTTTAATTTAATTTTATCTATCAAAAGCACTGAAGAATAACGCACAATAAAGAAAAAAAAAAAAGGTTGTATAAAATGTAGGTATGAAAAACAAACCAAAGTTACAAAATAATGAATGTTCAATTTTGTTTCTTCATTATTCATCGAAAGAATTTTGCTTGTAAGCTTTCGTAGATAAACATAATTATTTTTTATTAAATACTTTAAAAGGAAGAAGAAGNAAACGGTGATTTTATAAAGGTCTTAACAGTGTTTAGTGTGTGTGTGTGTGTTTAACGACATTGTTATTAAAGTGTATTTAATAAACTTTATAAAAAAGTTTATTAAATACACTTTATAATTTTTAAGTATAAAAGATAATAAATTAAACACCAAACATAAAATGATAATATATGTATAAAAAAAGGATTTTTTTATTAATTTTAGACAATAATTATTTTTAAAGGTTATTTAATGCACTGTATAGTTTTATTAAGTGTAAAAAATATAAATTGAACACTAAATTAATAAAATTGTGCACTAACAAAATTTGTTTATAAATTCTTAGACAGAATTATTGTTACGTAAGTGGGCGCGCCGCGGTCCTAGGGACCGCAAATGCCGACTCTACCTCAAACAACGCTCTGTTTCGACTGGTAGCTTCGCTCAATCAAACCGAAGAGGGCGTTTTATACTTCTATAAACTACAGAAGAAGCATACCTAAGGCCTTGTTTTTCTAGTATCACACACCTATGAGTAATAACAAAATGACGGACTTTGCGGTCCTTAGGACCGCGGCGCGCCCACTGCAGGGTTAATTAAATACAACGATAAAATTATAATAATAAATATGATCAACTTATTCATACGAACAAGAAAACTTGTGGACATGATTGATTTGATTCAATTTGATTCAATCAAGTTTGGGATTTAACGATATAAATTTGATGAAATCTAAAATGGAAAATAGTTAGGTCAAAAATGTTGTTCTCCTTTCAAAAGTGGCAATTTTGACTTCAAAGATAACATCTTTATAATCATATCCTTTCAGCTATCATAAGCCAGTGAAAAAGAATTTAATAAATCAAACTATTTATTTGGTATTAAAGCATCTGTAAATAAAATAATGGGAGGGACAATTCAAATTTTATTGGATTCGGTTGACTGAATCTACAAGAATTGCTTTACACTGACAAGCAAGTTTAAGTGAATTGTCTTTTATTGATTTCGATCTAATGTAATATCGCCCTCCCCCAAAAAAAGGAATTGCACTAGAGGAACGTAGTAATCCTTTTTGATTTTTTCTCTTTGATGTTGTAGATTTGTTTAATAAAAATACTAAAATACTCTTAACCATGGTCAAACAAATTAAATTACACAGTCTAACAAATAATGTTTGTGGTTCAATAGTTACATCCCTTTTGAAATCATGGGTAATTTAGAATTTTAATTACTCCTTTCTAAGTCCAAGAAAAATCTTATGTGCTTAAGGAACCAATGAGAAAAAGAAATTACAAAATTGAGAAAATTAGTGTCATAAAATGAAAAATCTTTCCATTCGTAATTGCATTAAAATGTTGTCATAATATAAGACTACACATTTACGTAGACCAGTGTTTTCCTTATTATTTCGAGTTTTTGTGGTTAAATTTAATAATTATTGTACATTTCAGTTCAAAGGGGAGAAGGGAATCAAATCTGTTTCAGTTTATAACTATTCCCTTGGAAAAACGACTTGTGTTGTTAGAGCAATTATACTGCGTAAATCCACGCCTGTGTCCATCCTTCTCCGTGATGCGACGGACGGACGGACGGACGCACTACCAAAAGCATAAGGGTTTCTAGGACGACCTCGAAACCCTAAAAAGGCACTTCTTAATGGATTAAATTGACTGAGCGAGACAATTCTTTATTAAATATTTGATATACCTACCTAATAATATATGCAGTAAATGATGAAGTTTACTTTTAGAGTTTTAATTAATGTTTGGAAATGTGGCATTTAATTATAATCTATTGGCTAAACCTCGAAATATTATTCATTTACTTACTTATTAGTTGAACGTCGAGCCCTCTTTTACTTGCAGGTGTCAAGGGAAATGAGAGGCTTGCAGATAATTTATTTTGACATAGACGAGATACTCTTTCCGCTTGAAGAGATTAACTCGTCTAGAAGCGTGTCAGTTTTCCCTTGGCAGAGACGTAACTTCGACCACAGGGATTTGCCACTGTCGGATCACACTGTTTACTTTTTCAATCCACGTGAGACGGCTCCTTCCTTAAAGGTCGTTTACCTTCATATCCACCTCCTAGACTCTCTTAAGGATATTTCTGTCATCCACTCTTTCCACATTTCAGTGTCTGAGTTAGCCCTATTTATAATCATGCATTTCAGGTGTCGCAGTAATAAGGGGGCGGAGAGGTCTGGCTCAGCAGACAGATCATATTTAGGGTGCTTCTTACCTTCCCCAGAATTACACGCCCATTAAACCACCTCTGTCTAACCTTTATATCTCCAAATTATCTTGGGGAGGGTGCCTTTCCATTTTAAAGTTGCAAGATGTTTTTCCCTGATTTCTTCTGCTCCTAAGGTATGAAAGAGTAGTCTTCCATATTCATCACATACTCCCATAAAGTGGCAAGCTGTTGCCTCTTCCACCGCTCACTGAACAAGTAAGGTCATCTTCGATTCTTTATAATGCCTGATGTCGTCTGAGCTGGCAGTTTCAAGTTAGGACTTAAACTGGTTACTCAGGTTGGGGCTGCTCAGTCCTAAGAGCCAAGTTCCTAAGTTTTGGTAATACCATCTTGAACTGCCTACCTATCCCTCTGCGTAAATCCACGCCTGTGTCCATCCTTCTCCGTATACGTTAGCAAATACCACCATACTGGACCACCGTATTTAGGACCTATGTTAGATTTAGTCCTAATAGCTACCATACATAGCATATTAGGACTTTTAGGGATTATCCCCATGCTTGCCTTACTTCGCTTCTTAACTCCTAAAAGGTCATTTGGCCTTGGCCTTTTTTGCTACTTATCCATATGAGGTTTCCATGTTAGATTTGGGTCAAAAGTAGTACCTAGATATTTTACTTCTAAACAATACTTAAAAGCCTTAAAATCATTAAGCTTCTTCTTTACTAAGGCTATAGTCAGGGTTGACTAAGAGGCCAACCTCTTTACACCATCCTTCTATAATCCAGCAAGCGACTTATCTCATCTTTTTACAGGAGATATCTAGGAACGTGCCTCTATTTAAGTCTAGGTCGTCATAAGCCTGAATGCAGAGGTCTTCAGTCATCCTTCTCAGAAGTATATCCTTATGCCTCGTCAAGACTGCCGAACCGAACAGAGGAAACGAGCCGAGCATTGGTGTCTGCGCATGCCCAGTCTAAAGTGCGCCTGTGTAACTCAATCTGGGCATGCGCAGAGGCCAATGTTCGGCTCGTTTCCTCTGTCCGGTTCGGCAGTCTGGACGAGGCTTTAACCAGACACCACAGGTGTGGTGGGAGGCACTTGCCAACATGTAACCCTGATGGAGGCTTTGGTGTTATTAATGTATGAGTAGAATTTCCCTTCAGGGAAGACATTATCCATTTAATGATTCCTTGAGGGGTATTTCTAAGTAAGAATTACTTTTCGATTTTCCTTGTTAAAGCTTTGGCAAAGGCTACATTCCATCAAATAAAAAAAGGACTTCTCTTTTAGATAAGCATGTTGATTATCATGTAATTAGAGTTCTAGATTGAATTTCCGGCACTTCGTTTGAATGTTACTCAACTTATACACTAGACTTATATTAATACATTCCCTTTGTCTTAATAGTTATTTAGTCTGTAATTTATATTCTTATAACAACATAGGGGAGTAACAATCTAAAGAAGTACCGAATTCCTTCTATGATGTCTATTATCCTTCCACTCCTTTTATTCATCCATCCATTATCCTTTTAACGCCTTTAGCATAAGTTACGTGAGACCGAAGTATTTGGTCAGTGTGCAGTGCTTCTTCCCTGATTTGAGGATAAAGAGTAATCTTGTTTCCTTTCATATACCGGAACGCCCCGTCCATAGCTATGCTTTCCCTGAAAAGTGTCTCTAGGCTGGATGTCAGACGATTCATTCCATTCTGTAGCAAGGCCGGGAATAGTTCGAGAGGCCAGGTGCGCTAAAAGGTTCGAATTTGTCAACTACCCATTTAATTGAATCTTTTGTTACCAGACGTGTCCAGGTCCCAGTTTGCTTCTATCACGGTGTCCCTTTCATTTCTCTCTCCAATCCTTAGCCTGATAATAGCGTTTCTAAATCTCGCATTGTTTTCCTCGGCGTTTTATTATGATTTATTATTATTAGATTTATATGATTGCTTTTACATTTTTAACTAATTTTATTTAACCCTGCAGTGGGCGCGCCTATTTGAGTTACATAAGTGGGCGCGCCGCGGTCCTCCGGACCGCAAGTGGTTTTACTTGCAAAATTGTCATGAAATAAGCTTTTTTTTTTTTTTAACCTTATTTTATTGCTGAATTCCTTTTAGTACATNTGTCATTCAATGTTTACCTCTCAATAAAAAGTCTTATATTTGAAATCTGTCAAAGGAGGTAAATATTGGGGAGGTCAAAGGATTGTAAATATTTGGGATATGACAAAACAAATAAAATAACTTGCGGATTTTTTCTGAACTAACTTTTCATTCAGCAAATTTGCTGAAAACGAATTAAATTCTGCTGAAAAATGACTAAAAGCATTAAAATAATGCATCGTTTGTCATCGTTTTCTGAGCTGCTCTGAAAGTTTCAAATGTCTAGCTACTCGGGATGTTACTTAAAATTCGATTGCAAGATTTGTACCGGACAAACAAACATACAAACAGGAAACCAAGTTAATAAAAACGTAGTAATAAAAATGCATTTTTTCGTTTATTTGTAAACCGATTTGGTTGAATGAAATATCGTTGGATTTTTAATAACATTCTCTGTCTTTTTTTGTGTCGTAAAAATGTTTCGTAAAATTCATAGTGGATTAGTTAATTGGCTTTGAAAATTATAAATTTGCGCCTTTTTGAAACTATTAATGCAAATTGTTGTTTTATTATAAACGTGCGCGCAAAGTTTGGTTATTGTAGCTAAAGTAGTTTTTGAGATATTATTATTATTTTTTTTTTTTATAAAAATACAAAATGGCGGCTAGCGGCTAACTGAAGGATTTTTCGGCATATCTTTATTAGTCTTTTTTTGTTTGTTTTGATATGTACTATCTGCACCCAAAGTTTGTGACCAACTTTAATGAACACCCTGTATATTATTAATAATTATAATTAATAATAATAATTAATTAATATTAATAATTAATAAGGGTGATGGAAAAGGGTCCTCCCCTACAGACACTAAAGTCCAACTTAGTGGAGTGGTCACAAACTTCGGGGGCAGATAGTACCCTTCAAAACAAACAAAAAAAGTATAATAAAGATATGCCGAAAAATCCTTCAGTTAGCCGCTAGCCGCCATTTTGTATTTTTATAAAAAAAAAAATATATCTCAAAAACTACTTTAGCTACAATAACCAAACTATGCACGCAAGTTTATAATAAAACAACGAAAACTTAAAAAAAAAATTGGTTTGATTTGCATTAATAGTTTCAAAATGGCGCACATTTATAATTTTCAAAGCCAAATAACTAAACAACTATGAATTTTACGAAACATGTTTACGACACAAAAAAGATAGAGAATATTATTAAAAATCCAACGATATTTAATTTAACCAAATCGGTTTACAAATAAACAAAAAATTAATTTTTTTCGTTTATTTGTTAACCTATTGTTGACAAATAACACCGACTATTGATAACAAATAAACGAAATAATTACAAGATAAAAAGAACTTTTTATATACTACGTTTTTAATTCAATTAATTAATTTTTTGTTTACTTATTCTTTTTTGCTGTCATTCAATGTTTACCTCTCAATAAAAAGTCTTATATTTGAAATCTGTCAAAGGAGGTAAATATTGGGGAGGTCAAAGGATTGTAAATATTTGGGATATGACAAAACAAATAAAATAACTTGCGGATTTTTTCTGAACTAACTTTTCATTCAGCAAATTTGCTGAAAACGAATTAAATTCTGCTGAAAAATGACTAAAAGCATTAAAATAATGCATNGATAGGTGTTAGGGCCAACACTAAAACTATAAAAATTCTAGTAAAAAGTAATATAAAATTAAGGACACAATTCTTCTGTGGTATATATTTCCTATAAAATTGAACGCCAATGGTATCAGATAGCTTGATGCAATTTTGGATGATACATTAAAGTGCGTTTCACTAGCTTGAATGGCTACCGAATCGCTTGTAAAAAGAACACTTATTTTAAACTGTTTTTTCTTTCCTAGCTTCTGACTTTGTATGCGATATATTGATGCCCTTTGCTCTTTTTTGAAGCTCACAATAGCACCCCATCCACTGTCGTTCTTTCCCAACAGACTTTCCTTTTTCTTGATCGTGAAGGAAAGCACGGCATGATTGATAATCATGTTCATTACCATCCACACAACCTCTTTCCTGCACTCTTTCCTGTGAGACGATCCGCTCATTCCATCCTGCAGGCTTGTCGTGTGACCTTCGTTTGATGCCATAAACAAAATGAAAGGAATATCTCTATCCCATCCACATGAAACTTATCAGTTGACAAGAATGGAGAGGATTGCGTGACGGGATAATCTTGCAAGATTTTAATCCTCACGTTCTTCCCTCTTGAACCCCATACACTATACACTAACACTCATTCTTGAGGGAATCGGCTTTCCTTACGGAAAAAATGACCGTGGATGGGGCGCTAATGTAGTATAACTATCTGTGCGTAATACCTAATATAGAGAAAACCGTTAACAACCTAACTTAGCTAAAGGATGATTGAGGCCTGGGTAGCCCGTAGTAGAGAGCGCTTGCCTTTCTATCAGGCAAGTAAAGTAGCATCGGGCGTGGTCAGTAGGACAAGGGTGCCCACTTGCCACTTGACCTTTAACTCTTGATTCAATTCCCAGACCAGGCCCTCTACTCAATGTTCACCCAGCATTGTTTAAATAAATGGGTAGCTGCTCAAATGAATAGCACCACTAGGTTTCGGCCTGGAAACCATGAAATACACTCTCATTTCGAGTCACATCGAAAGAGAGACATGGTTAACGACCAGACACTTCATTCAAATGTGAATAAGTTAGGTTCCTAACCCGGGTTTGTTCCATGGGCCCATCTAAATGACCTGCTTCTTCGGGCGTAAAAGCCCCCCGATATAAAAAAAAGCTAGGGTGGCTTTAGTACTCTAGTTTTATCAGGCCACAAGTCCCAATGGAGGTTATCTTAAAGGATATGAAGAAGTTTTCTTTTTACATGAAATAATTTGTTTTATTACATTTATCTGTAAATTAAAATATGAAGTGTTAGTGAAGGCCATCATGAAATGTTGAAAAAAAGATCTCTCCACGTAAAATATATTTAATAAACTTCAAAAGATCTTCGGCCATCTTCAGGGCCAAAAGATTTTTTAAAAAATTATTAAAACATTGTAAGGTGGGAGTGCAGTGACTCGTACCAAACCGGCTACCAGTTACAGACCGGATGCTACTTTGGCATGACTCACTGCACTCCTATCTACCAACGCTTTAACTAACATTTTTTCACATTTTGGCACTGATGATGGTCCTATTATAGCTGAAAGCTCCTTTGAAGTTTATTAAATATATTTTACGTGGGGAGATTTTTTTTTTTTTATTTAAAATTTTATTTATCAGTGATTTTCTATAGCTTGATGCAATTTTGGATGATACATTAAAGTGCGTTTCACTAGCTTGAATGGCTACCGAATCGCTTGTAAAAAGAACACTTATTTTAAACTGTTTTTTCTTTCCTAGCTTCTGACTTTGTATGCGATATATTGATGCCCTTTGCTCTTTTTTGAAGCTCACAATAGCACCCCATCCACTGTCGTTCTTTCCCAACAGACTTTCCTTTTTCTTGATCGTGAAGGAAAGCACGGCATGATTGATAATCATGTTCATTACCATCCACACAACCTCTTTCCTGCACTCTTTCCTGTGAGACGATC
>KZ651434.1:301450-362509 GCA_001010745.2 Gerris buenoi | reverse complement strand
ATATATTTTAATAATTTTATTTTGTCTCATATATGTTGTTGTTCTTGTGTCACTCACTAGATTCTATAATAACGTTTCATGCAAGAATAAATGGAAATATTTCATATTCAGTTTATTTTGGAAGCTTTTTTTTACAAAATTTTTTGTTTTTATCTTGTTACTTTGTTTATTGAGTACTGATTACCATGTATGTATGAACTATTTTGTCTAAAAAGCAATTTTATTCAAAATTACGATTACTTTTTAATCAAATATGAAATCGTCAAAGTTCATTATAAAAGTTAATAGTTATTTTAACAACAGTAGTTACGTACTTTTGTTTGGCTTTTCGTAAAACTTTTTGTTTTAGCAAATTTACGAAGAAATTTAAACTATTGCAATGGCTTCAAAAATTTTGTAATACGAATTTTTGAAAATCATGGAAATCCCTTTTAGACCGTTCTGAACCCTTTTTTTATGGATGTATTGTATACATGTATATATTTGTCACTCCAGTCAATATCTCCCCTAGGATGCACTTAAAAATTTCAAACAAATTTTAAAGTCAATAATATCAAAAGAAAGGATGAGTTCGTTGGTCAGAATTTTGGGAGTCCATTAAGGGGTCTAATTTTGACCATTTAGGGTCAAAAATAGCTTAAAAACATGGTTTTTCTATTTTACCCCCCTTTTATATGAAAATATCATAAAATTGTGCATAAACAAATTACTGTACTCTTAAAGAGCTTTCCAACGATGTGAATCTTGAAGGGTAAATACTATTTTGACTTTTGTACCCCTTACCCCAGTGTAATTATATATTATCATAAGCCAATAATACGCAGATTTCTTTGAAAATTCGTTCATTAAATCATGGTGCATGACTGGACTTTTTTGATGCCTTCAACTCTTCTTTTTTAAAAAAAAAGCACAACAGTTCAATGATATATTATGGAATTTAAATTCAGTTTTAACAATATGAGTAAGTTTGTTCTAAATGTCTCGGATCTTTTTTTTACTGTTTAAAATTCCGTATTTTACTACACTTTTCGTTCATAAATTTATTAAACAATAATGTATTTAGTCTCTTTTAAACAAAAGAGAAATTAATAAATTGAGAATAAATAAATGAATTGAGAGGAATAAATTAGCATTTGGTACCTAGTAGATATTTATTATAGAGGACATTAACTTAAAAAAAAAATAAATATAATAAAAATTTTCTCTGTTTCAGTCAATAGAAGATGATTTCTTAAAGTATAGGTATTTTTTTCTTATTACAATCTGTCCCATATTCTTGAGGATTACGAATTGTCTTTATTACATTCAAAAAGCAGAATCTCGCAATACCCCACGTAATTTTTTAAACAAGACAATCTTTCTATATTACTTTAACCTATAAAGGCAGAGCACCTTCATTTAGAGAAAATAGTAGGATATATTATGTTATATGTGTTACTATTTTTACTTCTCTGGAAAATAAGAAACTTTAGAAATATTACTGTTTCAGTTTATTTTATTTCTAAAGATCGCTCATATCCATCTTAAGATAAATACACGTATTTATACTTTTCTATTGCACTAGTCTTTAAAAACAAAAACAATGAAAGCCATTTAATCAACCTGGTACAATTAAAAATTGAAGATCCTACCCCCCCCCCCCTCCTTTTTAAGGATATTTATCTTGCATATTCATCACAAAACTAATTCCGTGGAGTGGTGCTTCAAATAATTAGTTCTGCTAGTGATATTCTATTTTTAGGTTCACATAAAATATGTTTTGTGTATACAATATTAAATATTGTATAGCCTGTAATAATACATTCTTCCGTTCCAATAATACATTATTTCTTTTTTTACATTTATATTTATATATATATATATTATTTTAACTTACTTCTAAAAATTTCTCAATACTAGAAAAATATTTAGGATGATTCAAATACATTTTAAAATGCTTCACTTATTATTATTAATTCATTAATGCATCCTGGAGATAACCTATCGTAAAGATTTCCATACTTCTCTTAGATTCCCTTATTTGTAAACTTAATCGTTTTATGCTACTAAAGGTCGACCAAGAAGTCATGGAAATTTGAGGAGTGCGCTAGTGTCGTTGTTTTAGTGTCATATATAGTCAGTTCTTAATAAAATAGACCACTGTCAAAAAACACAGTGTTGTTCTTTTGTTACTAATAATTTTATTATTCATAATAATATTCTATAATAAAAAATATAATATATTAGGTTTGTTCTAACCCCGTTATTTGTAGCGTCCTTTGCATTTGCATCATCCCGTGGATTTGTGGATCGTTGAAAAACTGTTTAGGACAGTTTTGACTATAATTAGTACGTTACAAAAACATACAAAACAGGAAACCTAACAGATTGGAAACCTTCCTGTTGTTCTTCGTGAGATTCGACATATCTGCGCATGTCATACAAACTAGAAATGGGTATTGTCTTAGCACCCGACTGTACTGACTTCGGCAATACTCGAAAGTTCCGACTTTAAACTAAGCTGAGCTTTTAGTTTCTCCCATGTTCATGACTTCTTGGTCGACCTATAGAACCTACTATTGTCAAATTTATTTAATTCTCTTCTTCATTTAAAATCTGTCCAAATAGTTTTGATTTTTTACATGAATTAAGTATTAATTAAGCAAAATTTAAAAAGAGCAGCGCTTGAAATTACTGCGGGACTATCTTTCGACGAACCATCAAATTTTCTAAAAAATGAGATGAATACTTTTGGAGATATAGGTGTAAATATAATATGTATGTTAATGCGTATTTTAAAGAGAAAATAATGGGCGGTGACGGTTGAAACCTATATGGGACTAACATTGGCCTTATTATGACCTGCCTTCTAAATTTCATTAATGGCGGGCGTGTAGGTTTTAATATAAGATGGTTCGCAAAAAATAAGCGAGAGGCCGAAAAAAATGACGTTCAAAACACGGACCAAAAATGTTCCGTTTCAAAGGGATTTTTGTCTTGGATTTTTTTAAATCAATGAAATGAAATATCTTCATTCATCAGAACGATCACACAACTAACCATTCCGTTATAAAAAAAGGGGGAAAAATGAAATAAATTTGACACTTATAGGTTGTAAATGCATAAAATGATTTAATTATACGAAATAGGACGCGAAGAAGCTATTGTTTATGGACTAATACAATTAATGTAGTCGGGAAATAGGTTAAAGTTAGACTTAAATATTTATAGCCCAGGCAAATTAGACATATGCTTCCCGAAAAATCGTCCAAAGCTGGAAATTGTTTTAATACCTGTTGGGGGTCCTAAATAAGAGTCCTGTGTGTTTGCGACGGATTCTGACTGCTGCTTAAGTTTTGGGAGGCAATAATCCCCGAAATTTTCGCACTTTTTTCAGTGTTTCGCTTATAACTCCTAAACGACCCATTCTACAGAAAATATTAGTCCTAACTTTCTTAATAAGTATTAAATTCGGCGTCGAATGGTTTTCAGTCCATCAAAATCAGCCCAGCCGTTTAGCCGCAATCGGTTTTCAAAGTTGGGCTAATTTTACCAACTTGGTTAAAAAGGTTGATTCAGGCCTCTATTTTTCGTGACCCTATTGCACCTCCTGATCAAGTTGCCGAGGCTGGCGTTCACTTCATAAAACCCTTGTACACGGGTGGCAGCAGCAAATTCCTTAATCAAGTGAGGTTTGACCTCTTCCTGAGGTCGCTTTCAAAAAAGAATTTTGACTTGGCGTCCTTGCCTCCAACAGAAGCGGCTGCTCCCCAGCACTCCTTACTCTTTCAGAGCTTATCTACAGTTGCAGGTATGGAGGAGTAATGTACTAGATCCAGAGAAATGGGGATAGAAAATAACCACCAATGGGTTAACTCCCATCACAACGACTGATCCACCGGCCCGCCGTAATGTCTGATGCTAGAACAGTTCCTATGTGTCACACTTGCGTGGCACATCCCTTGGTGTCTCTCACAAATTGTGTAGCCTACTGCAGTGTGCATGTGCAAACACGGTATTACATTGCCAATGAATTAAAATACCGTTTGCGTGCGTCTACGTGCGGTACGTAGACACTCGAAAATTATGTTACGTGATTTGAAAATATAAGAAGGCATAATAATGATGGCATGGTAACAAAAGATATGTACATGTAAACGATGTCTCATGTTGAAACAGTTTCTTTGTGTCACACTTGCGTGGCACCATCCCTTGGTGTCTCTCACAAATTGGGTATTTTAATTGTATACATAAAAGATGGAGTAGTTGTGTACATGAAAGATCATAATATGATATATGTACAGTACAAGGTACTCATGTTCGCGACTTCTTTGGCTGTTTAGGAGAAGACGGTCATCCTTGGAATCTTGAATGAGACATTTTTTTTTGCTCTCCTTGGATGATATCTATCTCCTCGTCACACTGGGTGCATCCAGTATAACATCCTTGTCTTTAGAGATGGAATTGAGGCATACGTGCCCTTTGCAGGTTATGCAGATGGTAGTGCATTTTATCCCTGCCTTCCAAAGAAGCTTTGCACCCTTTTTTACATGTGCACGATATGGAGTTAAGAAGTTCTTGAGGGTCCGGTGGATCAGTCGTTGCGATGGGAGTTAACCCATTGGTGGTTATTTTCTATCCCCATTTCTCTGGATCTAGTACATTACTCCTCCATACCTGCACCTGTAGATAAGCTCTGAAAGAGTAAGGAGTGCTGGCGAGCAGCCGCTTCTGTTGGAGGCAAGGACGCCAAGTCAAAATTCTTTTTTGAAAGCGACCTCTGGAAGAGGTCAAACCTCACTTGATTAAGGAATTTGCTGCTGCCACCCGTGTACAAGGGTTTTATGAAGTGAACTCCAGCCTCGGCAACTTGATCAGGAGGTGCAATAGGGTCACGAAAAATAGAGGCCTGAATCAACCTTTTTAACCAAGTTGGTAAAATTAGCCCAACTTTGAAAACCGATTGCGGCTAAACGGCTGGGCTGATTTTGATGGACTAAAAACCATTCGACACCGAATTTATAACTTATTAAGAAAGTTATGACTAATATTTTCTGTAGAATGCGTCGTTTCGGAGTTATAAGCGAAACACTGAAAAAAGTGCGAAAATTTCGGGGATTATTGCCTCCCAAAACTTAAGCAGCAGTCAGAATCAGTCGCAAACACACAGGACTCTTATTTAGGACCCCCAAAAGGTATTAAAACAATTTCCAGCTTTGGAAAGGACAGCCTTTTTTTGGTCTAATTTGCCTGGGCTATTATCTCCGTCAGTGTTTGTAAAATTACTGAATAATTCTAAAACGCTGGGTTAATTTCACCGTGAAAACGTTATAATTGCTCACATTAATAAAGCGTTAATTAATATTTATTTGAATATTGATATCGTTATCCATTTAGAGAGATCTATTTCTGAGAAATAAACTTGATTATAAATATTACAAATAAAGTATCTAAATGACGTATCTCTAATAATAAATTGTATTACCAGCTTTTTTTTTTTAGTAGAATTGAATGAAGTTAATTAATTTTCACCATTCAATGCACACACAATTATTAAATAAATAATATGTTATTAACTCATAATAAATTATAAATTATTATCGTTATCATATTTATTATTATAACTTGATTTTTTGTAAATTGTATAAATGCGAACCAGGTGTATCTGACCTTAGTAGTCCGACACCTGAAATTTAATTAAATAAATAAATAATAAATTATAAATTGATTTATCAAGGGGGACATTGTACATGGTTATGAACGGTACCAGCATAACTAGAGCTTGACAACTTCCCACTCATCTTTCTTTGATTGAGTTATCTAAAAATGAATTTTAGTAGTACAGAGATAAACTTTATCTCAATAATACGAATATTCAAATCACTGACCACGAGCAGTGAGGCTTGAATATTAATACCTCGGAATATACATTATACATTGAACGTATTTCAATATTTATTAATTTTCCAACAGTGCTGAATTCTTTAAAAATTATTGTATAAATATTCCTTATAATGTTTTATTATATTTTTTAATTTACGATTCCTTGTGAATCTCCATAGATGCTTCCTGAATTCTCAGATTGTCTACCTTACTGATATAGTTGTTTATTTACTAAGAGAGTAAAGTAAGTCATTGTACCCTATGCGATAAAGTTGGTTCATTCAGCTTCGCCTCAAGAACCATAATCTTAACCCCAAAAGAGTCAATTGCCGCTCGGGTACAATTGATTTTTACTCCCGAGGTACGTACAATATTTTATCTTCTAAAGAAGGGGGGGATTGAATGAAATATTAATTTTAAAGTATTAAATATCTTTATATTTATTTTAAATTAAAAAAATAGTTAGATACAGGGCTTGATTTGAGGAGGCGGAACGGCCTTCCGGGACCTATCTCTCTAATTAATAAAATATGAAATTATGTGTCTATCCTAATTTTTTTTAAAGATATTCAGTTACATTTTGTTTGTAAGCGAATGACTACAAATTTGTTAAGGACATCATGTATTAAATTGACACCGTGTTATTACCATACTCTATTTTTTTTTTCCATGAGAACTATGATCTCATACTTTATCACTATCGTATTTATGTATAAATTTAAAACTATCTGTTGCACAAGATGTCTTAAAACTATGTATATATCTTTTAAAATTAACATAAGATTTAGAAACATTATAAAGTAGCAAGAACAGTTTGTTTATACAGGAAACATTTTCGTTGAACTACGTTTGTTTGTTATCAATGTTTTTATAGATAACAAAGTTCTTGCTGTTAAACTTCAGATAATAATGTGTAAAATAAATTAAAACCTATTAGAGGTTCTTAATTGAAATTAAGCGTTGTATTTTAAATTCAAGCTTACTCATTTGGAGTAAATTATTATACTGAAAATACTTATTGTTAGTTAGTACTGCAAGAAACCTCTTATTGTCTCAGCTGTTCTAAGAATGGAAGATTTTTATTTCTTTCCTTATCATGTTTATACAGGAAACATTTTCGTTGAACTACGTTTGTTTGTTATCAATGTTTTTATAGATAACAAAGTTCTTGCTGTTAAACTTCAGATAATAATGTGTAAAATAAATTAAAACCTATTAGAGGTTCTTAATTGAAATTAAGCGTTGTATTTTAAATTCAAGCTTACTCATTTGGAGTAAATTATTATACTGAAAATACTTATTGTTAGTTAGTACTGCAAGAAACCTCTTATTGTCTCAGCTGTTCTAAGAATGGAAGATTTTTATTTCTTTCCTTATCAGAGCCCATTAATTTAGTTTGTTTAATACTGTAATTAGTTAAAAATAATCTGTTAATAGTCAATGTTTATAATTTTGTTTAATTTGGTTTAGTTAATCTTTGTTTAGATTTAAGTTATTTTTATGTTCTTTTTTGACTGGTTGTCAAACCTGACTAGCCATTGTTATTGTATTACCTCATGTAGCACTTACTTATCACTTTATGTTTTCATTCCTTTTTATTTAGATTGTCTATCTTTTCTTTAATATCTTTAATATTTTATATCTTAAAACATTATCCATCTGTGTATCAATTTGTGTATCATATTTATATCTGTGAATTGTGCTATCTCTGCCATCCTAATTTATGTCTATATCTTCATCTACTTACCTGATATTGTACTTTTATCATTTCGCTATCCTTTTATTCCTTCTGTTCAAGACAAATATTTATTATTTACCATCATTTGTAATTTAATATCCTTAATAAATACAGACCAGAAGCTTTGTAACTAATTTTGTTATTTATTATATTATTTTGTTATTTATCACCTTTAATATTATTTTTGTTAATGTTTGTAACTCTAACCTCTAAATTAAATATTCATCAGTCTGGGTAATTGGAATTGTTTTATTTTCATTTCTAGTTTTACATTAATAATTCCCCTCCCGACGAAACTGTCTGAGAACTATAACAACATTTTTTAACACTACATTTTTACAAAAATTCTATTGAAATTGAAATAAACTTGATTTTATAAGTATACTCTCTTTTTTAATTGGTTTTTCTATGACCAACATATTCGGGTATTTTTAAATTTTTTTTGCTTTTGAGATTACCAAATGTAGTGGAAGCTTGGAGATAATTCTGAAACAAAATTTTTTTATGGCTCCGAATTAAACATTTCCTTGAAAGAAATGTGTTTTGGATATCAGGCAACATTTTTCTATCGTTTTGGATATCAGGCAACATTTTTCTATCGTTTTGGATATCAGGCAACATTTTTCTATCGTTTTGGATATCAGGCAACATTTTTTCTATCGTTTTGGATATCAGGCAACATTTTTTCTATCGTTTTGGATATCAGGCAACATTTTTCTATCGTTTTGGATATCAGGCAACATTTTTCTATCGTTTTGGATATCAGGTAACATTTTTCTATATATCGTTTTGGATATCAGGCAACATTTTTCTATATATCGTTTTGGATATCAGGCAACATTTTTCTATATATCGTTTTGGATATCAGGTCGTATGTCTGTTTATCGTTCAACATTTTTTGCGAAACATTATAGCTTAAAATCTATTCCTCTATTATCGTTATATTTAGATTTCATAATTACCCTATTATTGGTACCATAATTAATTTGTCTATTCCTTTATCTTCCACGTATTATTGGACGTGGAAGATAAAGGAATAGACCAACAATGTGCTAATTATGAACAACTATCTAAATTTAAATAATATTGGACAAATGGTTTATAAGAAATGGTGTCTCGCTAATAATTTTGTATGTCAAATCGAAAGACAGATACGAAACAAAAAAAAAAAATCCCTGGTACCAAAAAGGGGTTTGTTGAGATCAGTTAACGCTGTGATGAACGTAACATGAAACGAAACATGATAACGCTCTATAAATCTTCACTTTTGAATTATGGAAATCAAATTAAAAGTAAAAATTCAAATTTAGTGTTCATTCCAAGTATTTCTGTTGCGCACAAAGATAAATAATTAATTTTATTAAAATTCACCTGTGGCAACAAGTTATTTTGTAGGTAATCAAATTTTACTGAATTATAATCAACATGTACATAATAATTTACTAAAAATATGACTTTTACTAAACATTCAACATTTAATAGACTCATTGAACTATTTAGTCTCATAAACTATTTTATCTATGACTTGCATTGTAAGTGGACTTTACATTGCTAATAACAGGGCGGGAAGTGTTACTTCTCTCCCTTGGGAGTAAAAAAAAAAACAATCATACCAACTTAAAAGGTATTTTTTTAGGTATTTTTAAGTATTATGTTGGTATTGAAGTTTTTCCGCTGTTTATAGCTTTCAATTTTTCAGGAAAGTTACTTTAGGTTATCATACAGTCTTTAAATAAAAACAAACTATTGAAACTGTTTGTTGTAAAACGTGTATATTTAGTATAAAACATTGTTATTTTAATAAATTAAGTAACTTAATATCAGTTTAAGGTGTTTAAATTACGTGAAATTGTAGGTAAAACTGTTATACCTACAAACTTAGCTATTACCCATGGTGCACTAGTCGTAGATAAAATTTAATACGCAACATGGATCGAAGTATTTCTGCTCTCAGGATTATCTCCCTCGGCTATGCCTCGGGAGCTAAAACTACAGTTATCTCCCTCGGCCATAAGGCCTCGGGAGCTAATGAAGTTTTCTCCTTCGGCAGTGCCTCAGGAGAAAACTTAACCTCGAGCAGGAAAACATACTTCTCTTCCTTTTTGCGTAAATAACTATTCATTACATTTGTAGTTCTAAAATAATCATTATTATCATTAAAAATCAATATTTGATATCAGATAGTCATAATTGATTGATGAAATAATCTAAAAATCTAGTCAGCTTATCTTCCCACAGTAGGAAATTTTTCCCAAATTGTACGTATGTGATTCCTCATGAGCAATAAGTATATTTCATTGTCATGGCATTAAAAAGAGAGCAATGGTTTGCAAAGCTGTCAGACACACTAGCCTAATCGCATTCCAAGATGACTGAAAATTATTTTATGAAAAAATACCGAGGTTAAAAATTGTATCTAGCGTAAGGGCAACAATGAGAATTTATACTTTTTGTTTGAGACTCTTAAATAAATTTGTAGAGACATTTATTTTACCCTGTTCGCTTATTTTACTTGAATTTCAAATTGACGTTGAAAGTTTTAACATCTGGTTTATAGAAAAATGTTTGCAACCATTTTTGAATAAAAGCTTGAAGGATTGACAAACAGTGCAGATAAACTGATCCGATATTTTGTACATCGTTATTTATTAATGTTGTTTTCATTTTGTAAAGGAAAACTGACATCTGGTATAATCCGTATGCAGTATTGATTATTAACAGTATAACATCCATTCTGTATAAGCTAAATCTGTTACAAGTCATTTGGACGTGAAAAAACAGGATTATTCTATTTAATTTTCTCTTGATTGTTATGAGTCTTGAAAGTTAAAGTTCCGTAATAGTATTTTAAGTTATTCTAAATTTAAGAAAACACTATTTTCTTTCAAGTGTCAATTCAAGACTGTCTTTTTATATTTAAATTAACATAAATAAAAATAAATAAAGAAAATACGCGATCTCTATGGAGATCACGACACTCCCAGGGAAGCAGCTTTCTCTCAAGGGGGGTGAAATTCCACGATTTTAAATGCTGCCACCTGCTTACACCATAGCTCTATTTTCTTTCGAGCTTCTTCTGCAGCCTGCCTTCTTGGTCGCTGCACCATTTGTTGGATCGTCGCATCATTTGTGGTCACTTGAAGTTCTGAAGGATACAGATGCCCTATTAACCTATTTAATAGGGAGCCGTCAGTTGACTTGACCTTTGCTGTCCTCACAGCATTGATTTTTTGTTAGTCAAATGATTTAAAATATATTTTACATAATACCTTTTACCTTAAACATTAATTTTTGGAATGTAACGTTTTATATTCATCATAAAATGGTGGGTTTCTATCAATATGTATTGTTACCGTAAAGATGAAAAAAATAACTTGTATACAAAATTTCAAGTCTATAGCTTCAGTAGGTCGGGAGATATACTCCAAGATGCGACGGACGGACGGACAAACTACCAAAAGCATAAGGGTTTTTAGGACGACCTCGAAACCCTAATAAAGGATTTAAACAATATTTATGCTGGAGGAAAATACGAGCTCATGCATTTCAAATAATATAAAAGTTTTTGTCAGTCTAAACATCGTTTCCTCTACTTTATTTCTAAACTTTTGCTGTTACTTTTTCCTTAACAAATCAGACGCGGAACCAAAAATATTTCCTGATGCCTAAAACGGATTTCTGTCTTGCATTTTTTAAAATATATGTGTGAGACATAATTTATATTTGTGTGAGACAGGAGAATATATTTAAGAATCATATATACTTTTTCACCAATAAGAGAAAATTATGATATTAAAGAAGAATAGACATACTACCATTAAAAACATACTTGAATAAAAGTATTTTTAATATTGGAAATGTCAAATGTAAAGCATCCATTTTGATATAATATATTTTTACAAATTTATCTTTTATGTTGTGTTGTCTGAGAGAATTCTAAACCAGTTGCTTGATAATGATGGAATTTGGCATGTATGTTCAAAACATAATATTTGAGGTAAAATTAAGAAATGTATTTTTGCTCTTAATGTGGGTTCGTCCTCAATAACATATAAAAATAAAGGATGTTTTTTTTCAAAGACTGAACTGACGATTGTGCACTATTTGTATAATTCTATTTTGTAGTCCACTTCAATACAAAATTAACCATTTAGGTACTTTCCCCGGAAAAATCAAGTTTTCGAGATATTATTATAAATGTGATTACATCTTATTTAATTATGTTGTAGTTATAAATTAGTTCACTAATATAATTATATATAAAATTAAATTCATCATTAATGGGTGCTTATGAGTAAGTTTGGTTCGAATTTTTGTCTGACCGATTTATTAGTAAAACTACATTGTTTTGCACTTTACTAAATATGCATTCTAAAAACATTAACTTGGTTAAGCAGTTTAGGCTACCTTCTCCTACACAGAATATTGATATCATTGAATTGAAATTTTCTCTATCTAGATTTGAAAAATAATATTTAGGAATAAAACTAGTTGTGTAAGTGTTTGAAATTTAAAATTAAAAAGTAAAAAGAAATGAGAAAATGTAAATTATTAAAATTTGTAATTCAAGAGCCTTCACGTTTGGAAAAAACTATTTCCTCAACTTCTCTTTCTGTCTTTTTTTTCACCGAATAAGTGACAGAAAATAAATTTACATAATGGAAATTAGTCGAGCTCCGAGTAAAATAAAGACAGAAAAAAATATCAATATTTTTCTTCTTATGTTAAAGGAATACAGGAAGGTCGTGAACAAACAGTTTATAAAGCTATTTCTAACCCATGGGCTAAACGGGCTGTTTACACATCTCACCTTCGTATCGTTTAATCTCTGAAGCAGAATAATATCAAAGCCGATTATTGTTAAATTTCAAATGCTGGTATTGAAACAGCAAGAGTCTTCCTTGAATTTCATATGACATTACCAAAGGTCTTAATAGAACAAAATAAATAAATGCCCTAATTGTAAATGTATAATCAATTTCAAATAGTCCTAGTTGGTCCACTGACCAACCAGTACATTTTGCGAAATAATTTAATAATTCATGTTTGTTTCACTAATATATATTTTGTGTCGAAATTTTATGTTTCAGTATTCAGAGAATTTCTGGTAAACCACACAAAATATGGATCGATGAAGTTGTGGTATAGACTTTTGGGAACTCGGCGATCACTTGATCTGGACGAATGCGAAATTACCTAATGGACAGAAGGAACAGTCTGCGTAATAGACCATTGGCACAGGTTCTTCCTTATTGGTATGTTTTTGTGTTATTATTATTATTGTTTTGCTCTTTCTTTTACGTCCTAATCAACACATGGTTAGGTCATTACAGGACGGGGATCCATCTATTTTACTTATCTACTCGTCTACAGTCTATAAGATTAGAGTTGGCACAATCAAAAGGCGGGAAAATTTCGAGGGAAACGATTTTATTGGTCCCCCATGTTAAATGCAACTTCAGAAAAAAAATGCTCTACTCTACCCCTGTTCCACAAAAAAAATATAACATGGCAACACCGATTTTCCCTTTTTATAACCCCAAAACTACCTCCATGTTTGTTGTTTCCCGCCTTCGATTGTGCCAACTCTAATCTTATAGACTGTAATATCGTCAGTATGAATGATCCTCCTCCCTGGGATTTTTTTTTTTTTTTTTTGTAGTGAAACTTCTTCAGGGGCTGTAGAGTAAATTTGCATGAATGAAACCAAATCCTGTAACGAAGTTTGTGTTTCGAAACTCATCCAAGTGATAGATTTTATATAGTTAAATCAACTGCTGTCTAAAGTTGGAAATTGATTTACCTTAAAAAAAAAATCTTTTTCTCGGACGAGTCTCGATCTTACAACCTCTGATACTGCTGGCATGAGTCTAACCATTGCACCAGGGAAATAGATGATTTTTTTTAAACTGAATTGTTAGTCGTAATTTTATATATATTATAACAATATAATATGTATAAATGCGTCTTTTATGTTGTTTCTTCATTATTCGCTAAAATGATTAGATACTATTTTATTTTTTAATTAAATTCCCCATTACCATTTTTTAATCCTGGAATAATAAAGTCGACAATAAATTTAGAAATATAGTTTCTTGAACTTTAGTTTTACTTCTAATGTGGAAATTTCGCACCCATATATGTTTTTAATACTGCAACTAAATATTTATAAAGTATAAAAATACTTTAGATAATAATGTTTATTACTTCTGATTGTTAGTTTTAAAGTGAGGGTTTTTATAACAGTCTAAAAAATTACTTGAAAATAATTAATACATAGACCTAATTAATATTAAATAGTTTTCGTAACTTTTGTCTTTTTACGAGGCAATGATAATTTCCAGGAATTAATTCATATAGGTTGTGGATTATAGTATTGAGATGAAAGGAAAACGGAATCATGGAAAGATTTGTATCGGGAGATGGCTAGATCACAGACAGAGGGTCTTTAAGGGTCATTGTCCGCCGCTCCTATGTGAAGGTAACAATGGAAGGGGCTTCGGTCTTTCTTCTTAGGATTTTGGATTTAAGGAATTGGATGCGATAGGAATCGGAAGGCTTTGTGAGATTTCAATGCTATATGTCCATATGGTCCTCCAATATTATTAATTAGTAATTGGTTGAGCTCTCACAAAATTCAGAATCTGAAATTTGAGGAGATTCACAAACATCTCTGACGTGGTCTACTACTCAAGATAATCTAGATTAATTTTCTTTGTATGTTGAGTTTAAATGTATCGTTTAGTATAACTTAAATAATAGATCGCTATCTTAAATTATTTCATAGTTTGTCCAATTGTTCAACTCGAATTTGTGATTTTTTTTTTTTTTTTACTAAATTGGGCTTTTATCCTAAAATATCTCATTACAAATTTATTGTTATTCTTTGAGCCGTCTTTTTTTTAACATAGCAGGGCTTAATTTAAGTGACATTTACTAGAAGTTTTCCTATATCCAAAATTCATTAAGCAGCGAAAATGTGGGGTTTACAAAAAAACAACCAGTATAATATATGGGTACGTAGAATTTATCGTACCAAACTACTGTATTTCAGGACTACTACGCGTTGAGGAATTTCAATTTAATAATTTACTAGACAATATGAAAAATATCATGTTTTTAATCAATATATTATCCTGCTTTTAAACTTCTTTTATTAGCTCCATTATAAAAATATGTCATTTTACGCTGCGTAATAAGGTAAATGCTGACTCATTTAAACAAAAATGGAAGTTCCCTAAGGAAGTAAAATTATAATTTTAGAGTGTTATTTGTTTAATATTTATATACTTTTTAATTTTTTGAGAGGGTAGAAGGTTGATTAATTATTCCATTTGTGAAGTCTCTTGAACATTTACCAGAAATAAATATAAAATACAATTATTTTAAATAAATAATATATAATATTTTAATAAAATCTTTAACTTTTAATAAAATATGAATGATATACTAAAAGCTCGAGTGTCAAAATTTAAGTCGTTAAATTAGTCTTGCTAACTTCTTTTCTTGAATAAATTATACGCATAACTTTGAGATTTGACAGTTAGGAACGTAATAAATAACTTTAACTCAAGGAGACATACCCAGAAAGAATAATATATGCAGTAAAGAATAAATTCAGTAAAGAAAACTAGAAGTTGGTTGCAGAAAAGTGATAACAATGAATAATTAAATCAGCCAATTTAGTGAATAATTAAGTTAAAAAACAGGAGTTAGTTTCTTTTTGTCCTAAAGAGCTAAGAAGGTGTCACTACTTAGGGAATATTTTTGGCAAGTGTCAGAAGGTCTGTCGCTCAATTATTTAAAACTAATACATATTTTTTTTAAAAACTACTCTTCCAGTGTTATCGATTTTGTTCGTAGTATGTAATAATTAGCACATTGTTGGTCTCATACTCATTTCAAACGTGTGCGTAATTGTATTACCAACATGGGAATCGATAGAGAATCAAATTTCATGTGACCATTCGACCATTAATAGGTTGGGATGAAGATATTTGCGGCACAAATTAGAAAGGCTATTTTCTAGACTGTAAAACCAGAAATAATGGTAAATATAAAGAAAAAGTCTCTCCACGATTGATAGCACTTTGTTTTTTACTAAAGCAACTTTCGGCCTTCTCAAAGCCAAGTGAATCACGAGCGATTGAAACACCTAAAACGTCCCAACCTAACAGTAGATTTGACCAGCATCTCATTGAACTTAATCCCGTGCAAGCTCACCATAAAATCGGGTTCTTCCATTTTGCCAAGAAAAGGACTCAGACACAACTCACTGGAGAACTTAGTGATTATCAGAAGTCAATCCAGAGCGAGAGATAAAATTATTAATGAGCGGAAAGAAGCTTCCTCTTTGATAAGAACCCTGGCTGGAGCGTCTACTATAATCAGTCTTAGGTTAGCCTCCGACATCATGAAATGGCATCTACTAAAATCAGTCTTAGGTTAATCTCCGACATCATGATATGGCATCTACTATAATCAGTCTTAGGTTAGTCTCCGACATCATGATATTATGGCATCTAATATAATCAGTCTTAGGTTAGTCTCCGACATCATGATATGACATCTACTATAATCAGTCTTAGGTTAGTCTCCGACATCATGATATTATTATAATCAGTCTTAGGTTAGTCTCCGACATCATGATATGGCATCTACTATAATCAGTCTTAGGTTAGCCTCCGACATGTTATACTTGCCCACAACTTATTTTTTATAATGTAACTCTAGTGCTAGCAAAATCGGTATGCTCTTTATTATTGCAATTACATTTTTATTATTTAATTTTATATCTATCCTTAACGCGTTATTGATTGATCATCATTTTATTTAATTTCTTGTTCATATTTTTCTTCACTTATTAGTTATTATGTATATTTGTCTTTTATTTTTAGTATCTTTTGTTACAGCTTTTTTTCGTTTTTTTTTTTTTTAATGTTGATTAATCTATATGTTAATAAGGCTTAACGCTTAGTGCCAGATCATAATACTGATGAAAGCTTTGTGTAGGTCGAAAACTGCTTTGATAACAAACAAGTATTATCTTCTATAGAGAGACTGTTTCTATGTATTTACTAAGATGACCTCCATCAACACTCTAATTTCTCAAGTATAAAGTATGGCTTTGCTATGATACATTTAGAAATTGAAAGGGACTATTATAAAAACAGCGGACTAATTACTAATTTATTTCATTTTGATTAGTATTACTTTGAAGCAGTTTCTTTGTTATTTATTCTTGGTACTAGGATTGGACAGGAACTGGACAAAGGAAAATGGTACAGTCTTAAACAGTTGGTGTCTATAAGAGGAAAGTTACTTGTTTCTATCATCGGCTAACTTCCTCTTTAAAAGTTTCTTTAAGTCCGTCTAGGCGAGTTATTTCTCTTGAAAGGATTTGTAACTTCATATCACTTAACAAGTCACTTAAACTTATCTGTATTTCGTTTTAAGAGTATTTAAGTATTGACCTCTAACAATGTTAAGATAAAACTTTTGATCCCAGTTAAATCTTCTTTAGTCGATTTGTAATATTAAATTTTTTAAAATTATAAATAATATAGCCTGTCAATTAGTGTGTCAAATAGCTTCCTCGCAACCTACCGCATACTTTAATGACGTTATACATTTGTAACGAAAATTTTTCAACGAAAAGAATCTCGCTTAAAGTATGCACAATTATTCACCCTTTTTTATTTTTTCATTTAAAGGAAAAGTACTGTGATGCGGCACAATAATTCGATTTAGAGATTTTGATGGATTAACACGTTTTGAAGTCCCCTGCGTCCAAAAAAGGTTGTTGTTGTTTTTTTTTAAGGGGCTCTATGTTCTTTGCAGACCCGTGGAGTGTAAACCACTGGGTCTATTTGGACGAAATTTGTCATACATGTTCAGAAAAATCTTACCCTGAGGTAAAATAGAGAAATTAATTTTAGCATCAAATTTAAAATTAATCAAATTACAAAATGGCGCCGAAAATTAAACACTTTCCTCAAGTGGTATATATATTTGTAATCTGCTCTTCAATACCTTTCACTTGATACCCCACACAAAATTTTTAAAAAATATTTTTTTTCGAGTGACATGAATTATCCGCCATCTTGGATTTCCAGTACATCAGATCGAACTGCTAATCTTATTTTGTCTATGGCCCAGCAGACCACACATTTTGCATATTTTTCTATATTTTTAGTAACAGCGGAAGTACGATTTTAGGGGGGGGGGACACGAAAAATTTCGATGTTTTTTGACAAAATGGCGCCGAAAATTAAACACTTACCCTAAGTGGTATATATATTTGTAATCTACACTTTAATACCTTTCATTTGATACCCTACTCAAAATTTTAAAAAAATATTTTTTTTCGAGTTACCTGAATTATCCGCCATCTTGGATTTCCAGTACATCAGATCGAATTGCTAATCTTATTTTTTCTATGGCCCAGCAGACCGCACATTTTGCATATTTTTCTATATTTTTAGTAATAGCGCAAGTACGGTTTTAGGGGGGGGGGGCACGAAAAATTTCGATGTTTTTTGACAAAATGGCGCCGAAAATTAAACACTTACCCCAAGTGGTATATATATTTGTAATCTACTCTTCAATACCTTTCATTTGATACCCCACTCAAAATTTAAAAAAAATATTTTTTTCTCGCGATGTGAATTATCCGCCATTTTGAATTTGAACAGCTGATTATTTTGAGTTCTCTATATTTTTCCTGTGTGCGCGTCAAAACGATCTTTAATACTGGTAAGTTTCACGCTTTTATCTCTTTTGGTTCAAAAGTTATTGGAACCGTACAGAGTGACAGACAGACAGACACATGAACGAAACTATAAGGGTTTCTTTTTTTTGGTTTTACCAACGAAACCCTAAAAAATGCAATTTTGGACGCATGGTTTACTAGTTACACAATTACTAGTATAAATGGTTAGAAACATATTATGTCGTGACAATGTTATAAAACAAATAATATTACTTGTATGATTTTGATTTAGATAAACATTATTTGTATTTATATAGTAGTAAATTGTCTATTGCTTGCGTTCGGTGTTTATTTTAGACACATCTTAAGTCTGTATAGTAAAATATTACAAAATCCCTTAACATGAGGAGTGTAAGACAAGTTCGATTTAGAATTCATGAAACTTATTACTTAACATTTAACTTAAGATTGCCGAAGATGTACATCGAGATGTATATCTTCGTGGAATAACATAACAGAATCAGGGTACGTAGTATTTTGGTTGTGATTAATCCTTCTTCCTCGTACGCCTGCAAGGTTTGCGTATGAATATAAAGTTTAGATGCTCCCTCGACTTGCCTTCAATAGAAGAAGTTATCTATAATATAGTTGAAAGTTGGTTACGGTTACCGTATGCATTTTGATTTGTTCATTCTCAATTCTATTTTGGCAGATCATACTCGCATTTCACCAATAAAATCCAAATCCAATTTTTTTTTTTTTTTTTTTTTTTTATACAACTATAATCCTTTGATCCTTTGTAGAATTTAACATATTTAAAGACTTCAGCTTCAATAATTTAAATAAAAACACAGATTATATTGCTTTGAAATTCAATTCTCTAAAATTCCTCAGTTAGATTCGAATTCTCATTATTTACTTCCACATGATCGAAATAAATCAAAGTTTACTCTATTTTTTTTTTAAATCTATCAATTATATCCCGCTCAGTTGATTTATAAATTTTGATTTAATATTCTAATTCCTTAATCCATTTATACACCACCTTCTCTAGAGCAGGGGTTCCCAAACTTTTTTGGTGGCGTACCACTAAATGTGTCTTGAATTTTTCATGTACCACTGATGTGTATACAGGAATATCCAGGACTTTTTTTTAAAGAAGAAAGGGGGTTCGGGGGCTTTCCCGCCGGAAAATTTTTGAGTTTTAAAGGTTCAAAAAGTAGGGTATCGCATTTTTTTTATGCAAAATATTTTTAAATTTAAGTTGTACCAGACCTGCGTACTTTATAAATTTTTTTTACCTTCAATCTCTCGGATAGAGAGAAGGTGTTTGAGCATGATTGTTAAAAAAAGGACTAAAAAAATTGTATTTTATTTAGTAAAAAAAAAAATAAATAAAATAATTCATGAAAGAACAAAGAACATCATATTACAACAAAATAACACGAATAGAACATAGAATATTAATAAAACTTGTATTTAGGAAAAAAAAAAAAAAAATAAAAAAAATAAAAAGAACCATAAAGAACATACTAAAAGAATACATCATAATAAACGAGTAAACAATATGGTTAGGGTTAGGCAGGTTAATTAGATGGATATGTGCTTGCAATAATTGGCTCAAACAATTTCTAGAGTGATGGGACTGAGTCGCTGAGTTTTAAGCGCAACAGCCTCAGCGCAGGACAGTCTGTTTCTATACTTGGTTTTTAGGTATATAAGGGATGTATATGTATACACTTCTAACAACCGGAAATATTTATGCGGCGCGTACCACTGGACCCGATCCCGCGTACCACCAGTGGTACGCGTACCACAGTTTGGGAACCGCTGCTCTAGAGCATTAGTTCTAAACATGTGAGCTCAACCACTGGCTGTTTTCATGTTCTATAGCGTTTTATATTTTAATTACTAGAATTTTGTGGGCCTCACTAATTTCTTTGCCTTATAAAAGAAAGATAAGCGTATTCATTGTGAACTAGTGTCAATTATATTATTATGTCATGCTTTCAATAAATATATTGTTATTTTTAGGCTCGAAAATGGCTGGTAATAGCCGAAACGTTGCCAGAGTTTAACATGACTTAGAGAGTTTTCTTCTTACATTTTACCCTTAAAGGATCCACATACGACGATATAAAGAAAGATATGGTTAAATTAAGACAATATTTCAAACAGAGTATAAGCACTCCTTGAAAATAGTATTTTAACCTACACCTTTAATTTACAACACCTTTACTTTGATAAACTATTTTAGTACAACTACATCATTTTTGACCTTATGAGTATTTTGTACTAAAAACCATAAGCAAAGTTATCATAATAAGGCATGGAAGATTATGAAATATAGACTTTTTGATAGGTTTCACAGTATTCAGGTTATTGAGGGTGGCCAATTAATAATAAATAAAACTAGGCATCGCATGGCTCTTTCATTAAAATGGGAGTAGTATATTGAGAAAATACTTAATCTTAATGAGTTGATAGTTAAAGAGGAAGTTTGTAATGAAGAGCAGTATAGTGAGGAAAACAGGACTATTATTCTTTAAAACCCTCAAGCCCCGGCCTTCTCCATTTTAACTGATATAAAATGTATCTCTACACCACAGAATAACGTAAGATATTGGTGAAACGTTGTTTTCTCTATTTTAATGTTTAGGCCAGGTAAATAGATTTAGCGAAAATTAATTGCAGTGTCACTGTCACTAAAAAAAAACGTTTTAAAAAGTGGTTTTACTAAAAAAAAAAAAAAGTGTTGTCATCGAATTTGGATGAAGTTAACATTTTTTCCCGTCCTAAAATTCTAATTTAAACCCCCTAAATACTGGCACTAAACACGACTGTTGGCCCCAACCGTTCATGTTCAAGCAAACGAGCCGATTCGACTGCCAATCCGTCAGTTTAGCAGCAGCGCTGAAGGTGTCGTGGTGCGAGATTCTAAAATAGTTCCATATTTGTCTAAACCCCAAAAAACTCCGACCTAACAAAAAAAGTTGTGGGGGGTGTCGGTTAGTCCAGCCGACACGACCGTTCAACCGTCGGCCACGACAGAATTCATGCTCCGACAGCGCTACACACCGGCCAACTGTCGGGTCCGACGATCGTAGCCCCAACTATCGGACAGTCGTGTCGGCCAGTGTGTAGGGGGTTTTAAAATGCTCGTGCGAGCTTTGTGCGAGACCGCTTTGACGGATAACGTTGTCCAACGAACTCGTCCTAGGTGTTTGTAAAATGAACATATGGTACGACTAAATTATCCCAAAATTGGTCAACTCATTCGGTTGAGGACGACACACAGTTAGAATGCATAGTTTGCTGAATATGCCCACTTACGCTCACTTTAATTAATATACAAAATGGGCAGGTGTTACAATCATTTTTATGAGGATTTTGTATAATATAGACCAGTTATTTAGAAATTTTATGAATACATCTAGAATAGTTAATACTCTTAGTTAAGAGTACTAACTCAAGAAGAGTATGGAAACAAGAATGAAAACAACGGACAGCTTAATAAATTATAGAATAATTTATAGTTATCTGTTACATGTTTTGAAGTTATATGTTTTGTTATTAGTTAAAGCATATTCATGTTGTAAAATAGGCTTGTAGCTATTCTCGTAATTACAAACCTCGTTATTTAAAGATTAAATATGGTTTATAACATTTCGTATTTCCATTAAAACCCATTTATTCAGCTATGGGTTGGTTGTGAATATGAAGATTTCGCTTTTACACAATTATAAAATAGTAACATATATAACAACACGGTTTGTTAAAGTGGTAGCTGATTAGACACTGAGTGATGCTGCAAATTTAGTGAAAAATAACCAAAACATGAAAACTGTAAATTTCAGAATTGAATATCAGGTAAAGGCTTCTATTATATTAACACACAAACTAAATATTGTATTGTTAAGTTCTTAAAATAGGTTAATCTAATATAATCTAGCATCATTCCGTCAAAATTTGAACCCTCAGTGTTGTTAGTCAAAAATTTTGAAAAATTAAATTCCGGATTTTCTTCACCAACCTAAAGCGTGGAACATTGATAACACTCCTTGCACTGGTTACATTGTTTCTTATCACAGTACCAGCTGTTTTTCTTTATTCTCTCATAAATTTAATCGTTGTAACTCATGCTTAATCAAAATTCTCAGGCTAGTTTCGCTACTTTACTTAATATTGCTTTGTTTTGACACGATGTTCTACTGTTTTGATCTGACACAATGTGCTACTGTTTTGATCTGACACCATGTGCTACTGTTTTGATCTGACACAATGTGGTACTGTTTTGATCTGACACAATGTGCTACTGTTTTGACCTGACACAATGTGCTACTGTTTTGACCTGACACAATGTGGTACTGTTTTGACCTGACACAATGTGGTACTGTTTTGACCTGACACAATGAGCTACTGTTTTGATCTGAAACAATGTGCTACTGTTTTGATCTGACACAATGTGCTACAGTTTTGATCTGACACAATGTGGTACTGTTTTGATCTGACACAATGTGCTACTGTTTTGACCTGACACAATGTGCTACTGCTTTGACCTGAAACAACGCGCTACTGTTTTGATCTAACACAATGTGGTACTGTTTTTGATCTGACACAATGTGCTACTATTTTGACCTGACACAATGTGGTACTGTTTTGATCTGACACAATGTGGTACTGTTTTGATCTGACATAATGTGCTACTGTTTTGACCTGACACAACGCGCTACTGTTTTGATCTAACACATTGTGCTACTGTTGTGATCTGAAACAATGTGCTACTGTTTTGATCTGACACAATGTGCTACTGTTTTGATCTGAAACAATGTGCTACTGTTTTGATCTGACACAATATGGAATAACATGCAGTGGAATAGTGCAGTAATTTTGACCTATAACAGTTTAAAACTTAAGACACTTAGTTTTAACGAACACGTAACAATCGCCAAAAATACTTCAACCCTTATTATCTTAAAAGTACGATTTTTTACTTATGGACAGTATTGCACCTTGAGTGCAAAAATTTCAAATTTTAATGGATATCATTGATGCGAATGATGTCTCAATGATATCTCTTAAAATTGAAAAACTAGAAAGTAATATACGTGGTAATTTTACATATGTATGCATATGTAGCTTGTGTAGATTGTGGTAATCAGTTTTTAAGTGTATACAAAAATTATCAATTCAAAATTGTTTACAAAATGACTCGATTGATAATTTTAAATCTAACTAATTAATTTTGTCTCGAATCATACATAAATGAAATTATTCGTGAGAGCTCTCGACTAATAGGGATAATTTGATTCGATTAATTATGGAATGCACAAGTCTGATTAGTAGTTGAAAACTCACTTGGAATTCACTCACATTTGTAACTAGATTTACAACGAATTCACATTTCTGGAAGTCTAGTTCAAATTAATGAAACCATATTATCTTTTAATTGGATAAAATAGGATATTCCTTATATCTAATGAGTCATCGGACATTGAATACAGATAATACAACTTTTATATTATTCTGTCAATTTTCTAGTAATATTATTATAGTCTAGGAGATAGCGTGCAAATAAGGGTCTGACTAACATCAAGCTAGAATTTTGTGTAAAAGAAAATTTGTTGATGCCTTTTAAGAATATGTGGTCGGCTTAATTCGTCTGCGGGACATAGCTTGNCATGTTAAAAATGTAACGACTTAAAAAAAATATTTTTCAAAAAGTTTAGGGTAAAGTTTACGCAACAAGGGAGAGAAGTAAGTTTTCCTGCTCGAGGTTAGGTTCTCTCCTGAGGCACCGCCGATGGAGAAAACTTCATTAGCTCCCGAGGCCGTAAGGCCGAGGGGGATAACTGTAGTATTAGCTCTCAAGGCTTGCCGAGGGAGATAATCCCGAGAGCATAAATACTTCGATCCATGTTGCGTATTAAATTTTATCTATGACTAGTGCACCATGGGTAATAGCTATTAAGTTTGTATGCATAAAAGTTTTACCTACAAATTCACGTAATTTAAACACCTTAAACTGATATTTAATTATTTGATATATTAAAATAACAATTTTTATACTAAATATATACGTTTTTAATTTAATTACGTTTAGTTTGTTTTTAATTTAAAGACTTTGTATGATAACCTAAAGTAACCTTGCTGAAAAGTTAGTTAACAAAACAGCTAAAAAAAACATTCCTACAACATAATACTTAAAATTTACCTAAAAAAATACCTTTTAAGTTGGTATGATTGTTTTTTACTCCCAAGGAAGGGAAGCAACACTTCCCTCCCTAATATTAGCAATGTAAAGTCCACTTACAGTGCAAGTCGTAGATAAAATATATAATTATTTGGTTATAACCTTTATAGGGCGAGCGTAGTCACGTTTGAAGTAGATGTGAAACGTGTCCCCCCCCCCCCTCTATCTCGCTTATGTGAAGTGCAAAAAATTTGAAAAAATTCCTGAACATACTTTGACCAAAAGTAAAGATACCACTTTTTGGAAATTTCTAAAAAAAAAAAAAAAAAAAAAAAAAAAAAAAAAAAAAGCGGTGGAGGGTGGTCATGTCTGATGTTCCCCTTTTTGGTGGACAGTATGATTACCATGATCTTGGGTACTAAATTAATTAGTAGACCAAAAATTAAGTTGATGGCAGTTTGTCCCTTGATAGGCGAACACCTATATTTGGAGTAATATTTGACGAACTACCACCAACTTGATTATTGGTCTACTAAGTTAGCACTCAGGATTATGAAAATCACATTGTCCACAAAAAGGGCGGGACATGTTCCACCGGTTTATTTTTTCAAATGCCTATTACCAAGCTATGTCCCGCAGACGAACTAAGCGTAAAACATTTACTGATACACAAAATTCCAGATTGATGTTAGCCTGACACTTTTTTGCACGCTGTCTCCTGGACTATATGTTTACTGGACAATTATTTAGTTGCTTTGTCTATTGAAATTTAATTTCATATCATATAGAACATATCAGTAGTAAGCTAAATGCATTTTGTATTTCCATTGTACTGCTACAAATCAATCTAAAGTATTTAAAATAATTCTAAACTAGGGGGCCCTGCCCCCTACTCATTTCGATCGTCAAAAAGCGGCCGCTGCCTTGAACCTTCACACAATTTGATAATTTGACACATTTATTTGTTTACAAAACGTTTTTAATAATATAGATAGATTAAAAATGTTCTTTTCTTTTTTAAATTAATTATTAAAATAATTTTTAATTCAATATTTTAAGTTATGACTTCTTTACCTGACATTTTAATTTTAATTTTTAATTTAATATTTTAAGGAATGACTTGTTTACCTGACATATATCAAACTAGATCTATGATTGTTCCCTGGTATGGAATGAATAGCTATTGTATTTCTCTGGCTTAGCTATTTCTATTAAACCACGTGTTACACCGACAGCTGAGTTAAAAGAAAACTAAATTGAATTCCTTTTTACTGTTACATGGTTATTCCACAATAATGATCTAATTATGTCACACACAGGTTTTTGAGATTTTTTTGGGCGTGTGTTATATTTTGCGCGTGTGTCTGTCTGACCGTCCGTCCGTCGCATGCTCTTACGGCTACACCTTTGGTCCGATGACTTTAAAATTTGGCATGTATATGTCTTGTACCTCTACCCACACATGTTAAAAATGTAACGACTTAAAAAAAATATTTTTCAAAAAGTTTAGGGTAAAGTTTACGCAACAAGGGAGAGAAGTAAGTTTTCCTGCTCGAGGTTAGGTTCTCTCCTGAGGCACCGCCGATGGAGAAAACTTCATTAGCTCCCGAGGCCGTAAGGCCGAGGGAGATAACTGTAGTATTAGCTCTCAAGGCTTGCCGAGGGAGATAATCCCGAGAGCATAAATACTTCGATCCATGTTGCGTATTAAATTTTATCTATGACTAGTGCACNAAAAAAAAAAAAAAAAAAAAAAAAAAAAAAAAAAAAAAAAAAAAAAAAAAAAAAAAAAAAAATATTGGAAAAATACGTTTTTTTATAATTACGGTCTTTTCAATGTATTTATAGGGCTGTTTTCCAGTTCAATGGCAAAAAAATACTTCATCAGAAGTTTGTTTATGTGTTTTGAGAATATCAGACCCATAGGATAATTCAAAGTTTGCTTTTTAGTATTTTAAAAAACACCATCAATAGGGTACTACTTAAACTTAAACAATACAGTGTTGCCTAAGGACTACACACCTTGGCCTACGGACCCTCGCTGTGTGCTGGCTAGCGTATACTTGACCTGTTTATTTTATTTTATTATTATTATTATTTTTTTTTTTTTTTTTAGGGTCTTTTAACTGAACCCGAAAAAGACCGCTATTTAATTAATTCATATCAATAAACATTTAACTGTAGTTTAAATTCCGCCTTTTATATTCGCATTTTATCTATTAAATTATTCTTATTTTTAAGTTGGCAAAATTTTGAATGATTCTTTTCATAAAGCTGAAAAATCTCCTAGAATTGAACGAGAAATAGTAAATATGTTTGGGCAAAGCCCTAAATTATTATTACCTAACCCTTGTTCTGAAGTATTAGGGGATGTTTTGTCCAAGCTATCTCGCTGTGGTTTTACTCATGTGGGCACGACCCTCGATGTGGTTTAATCTTGGCTCTTGCTGCCTCACTATGTAACCTTTGTTTTGCCATTGTTAAGTGGCGAGTTATCGATTTCAAAACATTTTCATTCTGTAACAACCATTTCTTCAAAATATAACAATTGGAATCTCATATACGAAATATTATATCATACTTGTCCCTTGATAGTGTACCGAAGAGGAAATATTTGTCTATTTTTTTGTTTTCGAGAAAAAATAATTCTTTATCAAAACCATTGCTTCTTCTTCTTCTTTTTTCCTATAGGGTGATGATTTTTATTTATTTTTTTTTTTAATCAAATTATAATTATTATTAACAATGGGAGACAGACTTAGAAAAATAAACTCCAGCGCCGGCACTTGAACCACGGGCCTCTATATTTCCAGTAAAGCGCTCTACCAACTGAGCTACACTGAAGAGTAATTTCCTCTGTCAGTAACGATCCCTAGTCCCGAATTAAGCTTTCATTTTTCAACAAGTCTAGCAGTCGATATTTACGACCTTAGAACTAGACCGATAATTATCCCTTATAATTATAAAGTGCCCCATTAGTACCTGTACCTTGTACAATCAATTAGAAATTTCATTACAGGAGGCCCGTGGTTCAAGTCCCGGCGCTGGAGTCTATTTTTCTCTGTCTGTCTCCCAGTGTTAATGATTATAATTCGATTCAAATTAAAATTTAAACTTTCCGTAGTATGAAAGCTACCAAAAACTTTTTTAAACTCCAAATTAGCAGTCAAGAAGGATGCATTATTTCCAGGATTACACAAAGAAGTATTTGCAAAATGTTTTCTGTGAGGTATTGCTTTGGTTTAGGAACAAAAAAAATACTGAGTGTAAAATACATTTTCTTTATTTTGTGTTAGCGAGTGGTTTTTATAAAACAAAAACATGTCTTGGTATAGGCTTTATTGTCTTAGGTCTCATCCTTCTTATAAATCTAAGATCTGAGTCTGTATTCCTGAGAGATGTCTAATGTGAAAGCTTAGCAAGGGACAGACTTTACCGGTAAATTCTTAGCAACGAACAGGCTTTACCGGTAAATCCTAAGTCTTTCCTAAAGAACCTTACAAACAATTTGACATCTACCAAAACCTGTACCAAAAAAATAGTATTAAATAAAAGATTTCAAGGAGATCTTGTACTTCTTAAAAGCACTACTTTATTCTTTACTTCAACGAAAGGATTTTTGAGTATAACTCATAGGATCATTAAAATAATATATTTTATTAGTGTATAGTTAATTTAAGCACGTCTTTAAAATCTCATTAATTCAAGCTAAGCAAAAATCGTACTACTATCTGACTGCCTGTATCCTTGAATTAACAGAATTGTAGATTAATTCAGGATCTATAGGGGATTTAATATAAAAAAATTCTCATATATCATTTTTGTTATATTTCGACTCGGCTTTGAGTCATTTTCAAACACCATTTACATGAACTAAGATCTAAATATTTTGTTTATCCATCAAAAAAGTCAACTTAAAATTGTTGAAGTGCTTGGTCAGAAACTTAATGTCTAGTTTCTGAGAAGGAACATACCTAATATTTATTGAATTTTCTTATTATGTTATTGTCAAATTTCCATAATTCTTTTTTATTTAGAAAAAAGGAGCACATTAACACTTAACTTCATAACAATATACTCGTAAATGAGGCTAATTTGCTAAAAAAAAAAAAAAATACTATAACTAGGTGAACTATAGGTATATGGTGTAGTTTATGCTTTTGTAAAATAGTGTTGTGGAAATTTTATAATTATATGATTAGAAAATTAAATTAATTTCAGTGTTTCGGATTTTGGGTATTTCCCCCTTAAAAACTTGACATTAAGTAGTAGTTTATGCTTTTGTAAAATAGTGTTGTGGAAATTTTATAATTATATGATTAGAAAATTAAATTAATTTCAGTGTTTCGGATTTTGGGTATTTCCCCCTTAAAAACTTGACATTAAGTAGTAGTTTATGCTTTTGTAAAATAGTGTTGTGGAAATTTTATAATTATATGATTAGAAAATTAAATTAATTTCAGTGTTTCGGATTTTGGGTATTTCCCCCTTAAAAACTTGACATTAAGTAGCTATATAAGCCCTTAAACAATATTAAGATGGCGATTTTGAAAGTATAATAAAAAAGATTTACATTTTAGCTAATATAAATGGTGCTTGAAAATTACTCAAAGCTTGCGAAGTATAGCAAAAATGATAGAGAATAGTTTTTTTTATACTACATCCCAAATGACCCACCCACAAGCAACTTAAATTTTGTATATGCCATATACTTATTTAAAGTTTCAATAGACAACTACTCTATTGTGGGAAAATGGTATTTTAAGATTAAATTCCACATTTATTGAGGAATCATTATTTGGGGATGTGTCTCTTATTTTACAGTTTAAGTAGGTGTCTTGACCAAGGTGTCTTGAGGGCCAATGAGTGATATTTTCGTCTTAAAGTCCTTGGTCGTACTAATTCTTTTGTACTTTTTTCTAAAGAGTTTGTCAAGGTTTAAGCGTTGGTTCTTAATAGGCATAAATCCTTTCATAGATTTTCCTGTTTATTAGTTGACTATGATGGGCTAATATTGTCCAATATAGAAAGCAATTTTAAGGCCTTGTCCCTGTCCTGGGTCTTCGTAACCTTTATGGCTATTAAACTCCGTAATTACATTTAAGGGAGACTATTATCAAAGTAGCCTTAGGTCGGATACCACACCATTTGAAGCGGAGGTAAATGGAATTGTATGGCCAAAATTAGTTTGCTCTGCGGACTTAGAGTGGACTAAACGCGCGTAAAGTGAATACTGTATGGACGCCTAAAGCATAGATTGAGGTCAAAGCTTCATCTGTTGAATCCTAGGTTCTTGCAATGTCTCTAATGGCATCCTACATCCTAGACGGCTTTGCCCTCATTAAGTTGGCTTGACTCGAGTCAACGAGAACCTCCATTTTCTAATTAAGCCCTTTCCAATATTCACTATACCCTGGTTTCTGTCCGGAAACTCTCTCTGAATCGATACTCAGCTCTTCGACCCAATCTACCGGGTCTATACTTACCCTAAACTCGATCAGTCCAATTTCGACACCAGCTGCTTAATTGTATATGAAGCCAAGAGATGTAATCGTTATGCAAATGGGCATCCTTTCTAATTTCTGATACGAATGTGACCTGATAAACTAATCATCTTTTTTCAAAAGATTCAATTTTTCTCTCTCTCTCTCTCTCTCTCTCTCTCTCTCTAATAATTGTTAAAAATTCTCGAACGATCTGGCGCCTTAGGGCTCTGAGCTTCTATTTCTTTCGCCAGGTTTGTAACCTGTTGCCACACCCATCTTCTTGGATCGTTCTGAGTTAAGGGTTGTGACATTGCACTAATGAGATTGTATCATTTATGTAATTTTTTAATTATTTTTCACACTAAATCATATATTTAGGTGCCTTAGGCTTTAAAAAGGACATAATTAATTTACCCTTTCGCGTGACATATTTGTTCTTACATATTATTCTATATACGAGGGTTGGTCAATAAGTAAGGTCTCCACATTTTTGAAACAACTATTAAAGAGAAAAACCATTTCAATTTGTAGTTCAATTATCAACTATTTCTCAAACATAATCGCCCTCCTGATCTAAGCACTTTTGGAGTCTTTCAGGCAACTTTTTGGTACCAATGTCAACCCCCATTTTCCGAAGCCAGCTTTGCGCCTCTTCCTTGACTTCTTCATCATTATCAAAGCGCCACCCAAGTGTTCTTTAAGAGAAATGAAAACATATTATTCACTAGGTGCCAAGTCTGGACTGTATTCATCCACCTTACACAATTTCACTATGCACCAACCAAACTTGATCAGAAGTGAATAATATTTATATATTGTCCCTCTACGTAAACTGGCTAATTTGTTTACTTTAAATCACAAATCAGTTTTTAGCATTTATAAGGCCATCATCATCATCAGTGCCTAGGAACAATTTATNGCGCAAATCTAATTATGGACTTCTGTATATTTTTCCTCTGGTTGGGTCAAAAAGTTGCACCAGGGTTCCAAATTTCAGCACTTTCGCTTGAACGGTTCGGGCCCTATGAACCAAAGAGCGACGGACAGACGGACACATCACCCTCGGCATAAGGGTTTTGAGAAGTATCTACAAAACCCTAAAAAGGAAATACTGAATAATAAATTTTATTGAAATGTTCAATAATAATTAAATGTACTGGACATACGAAAACTACTAAACAGAAAACACTGGGCCAGCAGTAGTAGTCTAGTACTTCCTACTAGAACGGGTAGGATGAACCACTTGTTCGAACCTTGCAATTAGGCCATCACTTAGGCCCTTTTTACACCCCGTGGTAAAGAATTCCAGCCACTTTACCCATCATACATTTGTACATTGTACCGCCGAAGAGAGTATAATGGTATCAGTAGTGAGCCATATGTAACGGGACGCGGTACTGTTGCCACCTCTTTGGTCCGACGTTGTCAGCTTAAGCCAGAATGTTGGAGACCTTACTTATTGACCAACCCTCGTTATATATATTTATCAACACTTTTATTATTGCTCATTTTATAGCTAAGTTATGTTATATTTCAGTTTGGTATTTGTATGTGCACTCTAATCTGAATTACTAATTCTACTATTTGTTTTCTTAGGTATAAATGATTTTTTTTTTCTTTCTTTAAAATGATTAAAGCAAACGCAATGATGAATTATAATTGAAACCTCTATTTGTACAGTTATAAAGAACAAATAAGTGTGACAAATATACAATTGCCACTCTTTATATTCTTCATTGGTTGTGGGTGTGAATCATAATATCAAATTCCGATGCTTGCACCACTTCAGCGGTCGACATGCTATGGCTTTAATTATCTAAATGAATTTGAGTATTTAGCAATTATGTATATATGGTAATAATCCGCAACAGCCCATGGAAGACTTGAGTTTGCCTAATGGCTTATACGACTATAAACTGTAGAGGATATCACGGGATTTATGTGTAACTCCGTCAATATACAAACCAAATAATTGGCATTTTGCAAAATTATAGATTCCACTTTGCTTGAGTAGTTGCCATTATCTAATTAACATATCTAATAACTACCTACTATTAACATCATATAAACAGTAATCTCTTCTAAGAATTTTAATTTGAAAGTTGTTTGAGCATTAGCATATTTGAAAAACTACCCATTTTCTTAGTTTTAACGATCAAATTTAAGATAAGTATCATGTTTAAATTTTGAATTTATGTCACTATCATTGTATCATTGCACAAATTTAAATAATAAATTATTTTATACTATTATCTTGCAAGCTAAATACTAGTAGCTACTGTTATGTTTTATGTGGAGAATATAATTTATTAGGCTTATTAAATAAAATTAAGATAAATACTGTAGCTGCTGAAGTGATCTATTTGTAGATTCTGCGCTTTTTAAATTTGAGCCGATTTTGATGAAATTTGGCATAATGTTCAGAAAAATCATCCCCTGTGGTGAAATTGAGAAATTATTTTTAGCAATAAATTTAACGGCATAAATGCATGTCCATTTAAATACAAATCAAAAGATGTCAGCCGTTTTTCTGGGAAAATATTAGTTCCTAAGAAAAAAGCTTTTAACTTTTAAGGAGAGAGGCCGGGTTTTATTTCCTACCGAGGAGTTATTTTACTTCGTTTTTATTAGCTTGCTTTCTTGTTTGTTTGTCCAGTACAAATCTTGAAATCAATTTTTAACTTACTTACCGAGTAGCTTGATATTTGAAACTTTTAGAATAGCTCAGAACATGTCGGTTTCAAATTTTTAATAATAATAATAATTTTATTCCTCACAGTAATATAAGTACAAATAAAAATCACAGGGAAGTACTTGCCCCAAGTACTTTTTAGGGTTTTGTAGATGAGTAAGCATACCCATTATGTAATTATGATTTCTGGTCTTCGATCTCAAGAGTCCGGGTTCGATTCCCCGGGGGGTCACAATGTTTTTTATCAGTAATAAACCAATAAGGAATGCAAACTTTAAAAAAGCAAATATATATTTGTGTCCTACTCTTCAGCAGCTTTCATTTGATACCCAACTCAAAATTTTTGAAAAATAAAATTTTGGGCGCACCCCAAATTTTTGCGCACAAAATTGACAATTTTTAAAATCTTTGAATGAACTCCCGGAAATATCATCGCCCTAATATAAGGTATTAGCATGAATTATTTCGAAATTTTAGCACCAGCCGATCTATAGTGGTTGGGGGGGGGACAATTTTTTTTGGGTATATTTTGATTTTTTCCCCCTATAAGGAATGCAAAATTTGAAAAAGCATATATATATTTGTGTCCTACTCTTCAGCAGCTTTCATTTGATACCCAACTCAAAATTTTAAAAAAATAAAATTTTGGGCGCACTTCACTATTTCGCGCCCAAAATTGACAATTTTTAAAAATTTGGGATCAACTCCCGGAATTTTCATCGCCCAACAATAAGGCATTAGCATGAATTATTTCGAAATTTTAGCACCAGCCAATCTATAGTGGTTGGGGGGGGGGAAATTTTTTTTGGGTATATTTTGATTTTTTTCCCCTATAAGGAATGCAAAATTTAAAAAAGCATATATATATTTGTGTTCTACTCTTCAGCAGCTTTCATTTGATACCCCACTCAAAAATTAAAAAAAATGTAAATTTTTGAGTTTACCACATTTTTTTGAATTGCGCATGCGCAAATCTAATTATGGACTTCTGTATATTTTTCCTCTGGTTGGGTCAAAAAGTTGCACCAGGGTTCCAAATTTCAGCACTTTCGCTTGAACGGTTCGGGCCCTATGAACCAAAGAGCGACGGACAGACGGACACATCACCCTCGGCATAAGGGTTTTGAGAAGTATCTACAAAACCCTAAAAAGGAAATACTGAATAATAAATTTTATTGAAATGTTCAATAATAATTAAATGTACTGGACATACGAAAACTACTAAACAGAAAACACTGGGCCAGCAGTAGTAGTCTAGTACTTCCTACTAGAACGGGTAGGATGAACCACTTGTTCGAACCTTGCAATTAGGCCATCACTTAGGCCCTTTTTACACCCCGTGGTAAAGAATTCCAGCCACTTTACCCATCATACATTTGTACATTGTACCGCCGAAGAGAGTATAATGGTATCAGTAGTGAGCCATATAAATTAGAGCGTCACGGCGAGGAATCGAACCCCATTTCGTTCCACTCATAATTCAGTGATGGCTAAGAAGACGTGGTTTAAACGCCTACGCTGGCTCTCAAAAACACTGGGCTAAGCAATTATGAACTCTTGTCTGAGTTGTCTTAGCTTGGACTGATTTTTTCTCTCCAATTTTATTCTATTACTATAAGCATTCATTTAGCTTTACTGTGCAGTAGATATAAAATGAAATTTAATTTCCACATTTCCCAAATAGTCAGACAAATAACCATGAAAGTTTGAATATTGTTATTTATTTAATACGCCACCTAAATAAAATAATGCCACCTTCATATTTATTTTATTAATGCTGTTCAAAAAAAAAAAAAAAAAAAAAAAAAAAAAAAAAAAAAAAAAAAAAAAAAAAAAAAAAAAAAAAATAGACACAAAATAGCAATACTTAGAATATAACATTTGATCTATTTTCGTGACCTACTAATATATTATAATTCTAGGTGATAGTTCTTTCATTATGTCTGTAGTTTTTTATATCGCGTGAACAATAGAACTATGTCAGTCGTGACATCTGGAGTTTTGAAGTTTTTTAATAAATCTTTATAACAGTATTTCAGCTTGAGAGGGTAGACAAATTACTTCAGCTGAAAACTGTGCTCTAATTTATAAAAAAAGTACATCATAGAGTTTTATGGTTCAATATTTAGTCGAACTTTTTTATTTATTCATAAATCTGAAAAGAGAAAAGTAGTTCAAAATTTGATCGTCTTTGCTTATTTGTTAATTAAAGCACTAAAATATAAATTAGAAATGCTAGATTTTTTTAGAGTTCTGAAATCATTTGAATTAGGTAATTACAAAATTTTAATATCTCTACGTCCTGTAATAGATTTTTATAGACGAAAGACTTAACCCCATTTCTTGAAAATGACGATATTATTTTAGTTTCTATAAAACGTTATTATGAACTTATTGCTCTAGCGAAACCGTTTATATTTTATGACATCAGTCTCCAATACCTATCAAATCTCTAATATAAGCGGCAATGTCCTAATCGACTGACTGACTGACTGACATAGAATCAACGTACAGCAAAATCTGCTTAACCGAGAGACATATAATTTTTCGAATATACTCTATTCATATTATAGACACCCACTAAGAAATAATTTTGCGAAATTATAATTTTGGTACACAGGGGTACGGGGTACAAATGTCAAAGTAATAAATACCCTTAATGATACATACTGTTGAAAAGCTCTTTAAGAGTACAGTAATTATTGCTTATGTACAATTTTGTCATATTTTCATTTAAGAGGGAGATAAAATGGAAAAATGTAGCTGTATCTTATATAAAAAAGACGTGTCTATATGAGTGTCTTTTATACAAATCTACAGTTTTATCCCAATTTGATGAATATTTACACACTTTTCCTTCAAACAAGTTGAAAGTCACTGTCTTCATGAGATTATGAAATTAAAATGTTGGTACACAGGGGTGCGGGGTACTAATGTCAAAGTTATTGATACCCTTTATGATGCATATCGTTGAAAGGCTCTTTACGAGAAAAGTAATTGTTGTAGTGTACGTTTATTTGTCACATTTTCGTAGGAAAATACCACTGCTTTTCTTTTTTAAGAATTTTTCTTCAGTAGTCGGAATCGATTACTAATTTGGGATATTAGAAAATGATCTTATTAAAGGGGAGGGGGTATAGAAATAAGGGGGAGGGATAGAATCTAGACATTCTCGGTTTGTAAAATAGTTTAAATGTTCCGTGATGGTAGTTTATAAATTCATTAAATTAAAAATAAAACACCCCGTAGCGAAGCACGGGTATTCAGCTAGTTTAAATATAAAATTCATCCGGTACTACTCTTGCAAAATTTAAAGAGTGAAGATGTTAGATATCATCATGGAACCATTTGTGGACTACATTAGACACAATTCCATTTAATATTATATGGGTAATTTTAAATAATATATAGGGTTAAATATATGTATGTTTGAGTCATGTGGAAGAAACACAAATAGGCGTAGAAGTGTAAGGGCCCGTTTACACTTTGATTAGTGCGAGTGTTTAGTGTTTAGAGTTTAGTGTGAGTTTTTAGTAAATTTTGCAAGTGTTTAGTGTTTAGTTATTAGTGCAAGTGATTAGGATGTCGTTTTATTTTGAGGAAAACTTTATATTTTATTAAACATTTTTTTTTTTTATTAATTTTTTTTTGTTGGAGGGGTAGTATTTTGTTGATTTTTGACACATTGTGACAGTTTTTTGACCAATCAATTAAACATTTCTACTTTTAAATTGTATAATTATAAAATAAAATAACCCTGACATCTAGGTTGGAGAGGGGAGGCCTACTCGCAGATCCACTAAACAGTGCAAGTCTACTAAACAGTTAACAGTGCACTCGCAAAATTACTAAAAACTAAACACTAAACACATCGTCTTCAAACGGATTTAGTGATTTAACTAAACACTTGCACTAAACACTCGCACTCGCACTAATCAAAGTGTAAACGGGCCTTNTAAAAACTAAACACTAAACACATCGTCTTCAAACGGATTTAGTGATTTAACTAAACACTTGCACTAAACACTCGCACTCGCACTAATCAAAGTGTAAACGGGCCTTAATACTTATATGGGACCAACAACGGGCTAGTTATGACCTACCATAAAAACATCATTAAAAATACGACGAGTAAGTCTTGAGACCAAATGGTTCGCAAAAATTAAGCGTCAAAAAGAGCTACGGAAATAAAATTGATTTCTGTCTTGAAATGTTTGACATTGGAGACAAAAAAAAAAGTTGTTCTTTAGCGATCACAGCTTCCGTTAGCTTCGAAGTTTGGAATCCAAAAACTGACAATTCGTAGCGTAGCCCTAGGAATCCAGTATCTAGTAAATAAGGGATATCTATACATTAAATAAAAACAAAACAAATTTAACTACTTTTATATAATTTCCTTTTCAGTCGAGGTGTTATACAATGCACGAATGGAATAATTGTATTACAAATTTATTTTGAATAATAAAATAGTTATTGTATGAACAGGTGACTGTCTTATTTATTACATAATAATAACTGTTTCTCTGTTATTTCGCTGTATCATTGTTCTTCCGAAGAACTAACTAGTTTCTAGATAAAATAGTTGTATGAATTGCGAGTTTTTATAATTAGGAGGTAGCTAGTTATGATGTGGTGGGATTATGGTCACGCCCTCAATTTCTACCCACGCGTGACCCAGCTTCACCTAGTTCTTAGTATCCAGTCTATTTGTTTTTTTCATTTGCCAAATTATTAAAGAATAATGTAGTCTTGGTGTTTTTTTACAAAACTCAAAATTGTCTTGTTTCTTAGTAACTGGAATTCGTGAAGGTCCAAATAAAAAATATAACAAGGAAATATTTAATAAATTGTTAACTTTTTGAATTATTCATATTTCAAGAAAATTTGTAATTTTTATTTTAGCCCTATATAGATGACCACGTTGACCCTAACAATTATTATAACAAATAAACCATAATTGTTGAATTCTAACACCGGGTCTTGATTCGTTTCTACGTTCTCATTTGAGTAGTGTATATTATAAAGAAAAAGTAATGTGGAAATGATAGAGTGATATCTTTTGAGGTCTCCTGGTCCAAAAAAGAGTATTTTTAAAAAATAATACCAGCCCATAAAAACCAAGTTTTTATTATAAATCCTTTATATTTTAGTTCTGAAGGGAAATATTGGTATTCATTCATTTCAATTTTAAATAAATAATTTAAAATTAATTAATTAGTAACATTTAATTAATTATTATATTTGTTACAATGATTTTGTATCGGTAGAGAGTCGAAATGCCAAGATTCAGCAAGATTGGATAATTAATTGAATTTTTATTTATTGTATTACTTTTTTAAATTTAATTATCCCATTCATTTTGAAAAAGATAATTTTTTTAAATTTAATTAATTAATGAAATTAATTAATTAATTAATTTGTTAAAATGTTTTTATATTGGTAGAGTCTATGTGCAAAGTTTGAGCTCGATTGGATGACTGGAAGTGGGTTAACTAGCCCTCCAAAGATTTTATATACCAACCAATTAATTAATTAATTAATTATTTTTTTATTTTATTTTTTAAAATTTATTTAATCCATTCATTTTATAAAAAAAGAATTAATTAAATTGAAAAATTAATTAATTAATTAATTAATTAAATTTAATTAATTAATTAATATGTTAAAATGTTTTTGTATTGGTAGATAGTCTATGTACCAAATTTCAGCTCCATTGGATAAGTAGAAGAGGGTTAACTAGCCTTCCAAAAATGTTGACGCCAGGCACCCAGGCGCCACCCAGGCACCCAGGCGCCACCCAGGCACCCAGGCGCCACCCAGGCACCCAGCCAGGCACAAAAGTGAAGTTAATATAAAGGATTTAAAAAAGGTTCTGTTCTTAGTCACTACTGAGCCGATTTTGAGGAAATTATAGCATACAATGAAAAATCATGACCTGAGGCAATATTTATCATAAATGTTAGCTCAAAATTTGGGGGCGTTACCTCCGAAAAACTCCCGGGACTGATTTTGATGAAATTTAGCATACATGTTACCCCAAAGCAATATCGAGAAATTGATTTTACTAACAGATTTTGACAGTGCTCGATTTCTAGAAATTGAGGTGCCGGAACTATAATCTACCCTCTCCCCCCCCCCCCCCCCTGTAGAAGGGGGGTCCGGGGGTCCTTCCCCGGGAAAAATTTCAAAAATAAATGTTCAAAAACATCATTTTAACCAGTTTTAGACATAAAACCATACTCTTAGTGCAAATCTTAGTGCCGATCATTTTTTTTTATTTATCAGACAGAGAGAGGTCCCGGAACGCAGTTCCACCGCGTTCCGCCTCAAATAGAGCCCTGGATTTTTAAACACTATCCCCAAATATTTTGAAAAAAGATGAAAACATTATTTTTCTAAAACGGTTCCGAGTTCCGAGGATTTTGTTAAAAAAAAAATCTATAATGTATTCCATTTAAATATAAATGGAATACATAAATTAAATATAAATAAGTTGTTTTCCCGAGTAAAAATCTAGTTCCAGATGAAATAGCATTAATCGCGGATGGTGAGAGGCCTGGTTCGATACCCCGCCATTGGGAAGTTATATTTAGGGTTAATTTTCGGACTTCAACCCCTACGTGATAAAAACCAGTGGAAAACCAAGTTTATGAATATGAAAGCCAACATAATAAAAGGAAAACACTAAACTAAATAATATGAAAAAAGTTTAGAACAAGTAGTATGGAAGAGAATTTTTACTTATTGTTGTCTTTGTTTCGATTTTCTTTTTTTTATTAACTTATCTAAAAGTGATAAGTTAGATCTGTCTTTCCTATAGTAACAGATGTCAGATACCTATAATTTCCTGGGTAGACTAGTTAAATTTACTGTATATGTCTCCCATGCTTTGATAAAGCCGTGTTTTTGCTCTATAACCTTTATCGCAGTACTTATTTGAGTTTGTTGCAGCCCGGTTTACACTTATAGAAGTTCAGTAGAGTATGTTTTTCAGTCGAGAGAAGTTTTTATTTTCTAGAAGGGTTAGTTATTGGTTTCTAAAAAAAATATTCGAGTACAACAAGCGCTCCAACACAGCTAGTATTTGCGTAAAGCCAGTTTACAAGTTCAATTGTTAAATTATTTTCTATTCTGAAAAATAGAATGTGAAAGAAATTAATACGCTATGTGGGTCCTTTGATCATTCTATTGTAATATTTTTAATTTTAGAATACTGTTGCAATGTTTTATTTGCAATTGTTTTATTACACAAGTTTCCTTAGACTGTTAAATTTCAAAGTATAAATATATTAACTCGAAGTAGTCGTGAGTGAGAATGCGATGTGTTCGTTTATATGTACTGAGTTATCTTAATGTTAGATTAGAAATTAATAAATTACTTATATCATTCTTTAATGTTCTACAGTTGATCGAGAGATTCAATGTATAAACTAATTATATTGTATTAAATCTTTGATTCGAAAATAAATATATATTATATATTTTGACAAAACGCGGAAAAAGCAAAACGCTTTATGCAAATAGGAACTAGTACAAAACGATACAAAATATAATGTATATTGTATATGAATTTGTATTCAGGGTTTTCCTATTCCATTTAATATAATATGACACATTTCCGTTAAAATATGTTTTAATCCCTTAAACTTATAACCATTGTCTTTGAGGGGAGATATTTTAGGGCTTCCCTGTATTGTTCCTTTGTTTATTTATTTATTTATTTTATTTTTTTTTTACGAGCCCTCTACAGCTTTCGCCACGAGAGAGGCGCTCTCAATATAATATAACATACATCTAAGGAATAATATATTACAGCTAAAATAAAACATAATTTAAAAAAACACCACAAAGCCTGTGAAATTAGCTAAATTAACAGCAGTATTGAATATACATTAGTAAAAAGAATAAAATAATTAATAAAATTGCAACATTTGCACTAATATCGACAGTAAGAATAATAAAAACAAGATGATAGAATACATAAATAAATAATAAACATTTAGATAAATAGGTAACACACAGTTAAAACTTAATAACTAAGGTAACTAAAAATTTCAATAAAATGCAGATCACAGACGATCAGAAAACAAAGAAAGAACGTGACGAAGGTGGGTGATGGATTCAATGTTAGAAGAGGATATGGGAAGGGTATTAACAGTGGACACACAGCGGACTAAAGGACTTAGGTCGGACAATTCGCGAATATATAGGAATCTCCCAGCACGGCGATCTGGAGGAAGGACTATAATCTGATCATGGACTTCGATACAGAGGGATTGGTTACTTAGACATTTAAGAAGAAATAACGCTTCGAAAGCAGATCGCCTTCGATAAAGAGGTTCGAGGAGTAAACGCTGGCACATGGAGAAATAAGAATAAAAAACTTTTTTATAAAAATAACGAAAATAACAAAAACGAATAAAACGGCGCTGGACTTTTTCAATGAGGGAAGACTTTGTCTGGTTTAGGTAATTCCAGACGGGCACAGCATATTCAACGCAAGGACGGACAATAGATTTATATAATGAAACAAAACAATCGAGGGACAAACCACGACAGATATTGGAAACGATGCCGAGGAGTTTAGAGGCTTTGGAGGATATATATTTGGTATGATCTGAAAAGGTGAGTTTATTGTCAAGAAGGATTCCAAGATCACGAATCGACAGTACTTTAGACAAGAGCACACCATCTAGAGTGTAAGAAAAACAGATAGCAGATTTTGAACGGGTAAAGGAAATATAACATGTTTTCAGAGCGTGAATTTGCATATTATTATTAGCAGCCCAACTAGCTATACGATTTATGTCAGCTTGGAGAAAGGAACATGACGAAGGAGAAGTGATGGTCCTATGGACTCGGAGATCATCAGCAAAGAGGAGAACATCGGAGGAGATGTTGCGACTGAGATCATTTATAAAGATATTAAATAAGAGGGGACCAAGAATAGAACCTTGATGTACACCTGAGGACGCAATGTAGGAACGGGAAAATTTATTATTGATACGAACTTTACAGGCACGGTTAGAGAGATAGGAACTGAACCAGGTTATTAAAGCAGGGTGGAAGTTTAGGGCTTCTAACTTAGATAAGAGTATGCCGTGGTCAACTCTGTCAAAAGCTTTAACGAAATCAAAATAGACAGCATCGACTTGCTGGCCTCGAGCGACCATAGGACCGACATTAGAAAGAAAGGATATTAGGTTAGTAGTCGTAGATCGGTTCGGGCGAAAACCATGTTGATGAGGAGTCAGCATTGGATTGACCTGAGGAGTGAGATGGGAATGAATTACGCGCTCAAATACTTTAGAAAACACGTTACAGATAGAGATAGGTCGATAGTTCGAAATACAAGATAGAGGTCCATTCTTATGGACTGGAACAATAAGAGCGGAGTTCCAGAGGGAAGGATATATACCACTGGCCAGGCTATTGTTGAAGATGGAGGCAAGAACTGGGGAAATAATAGAGGAGATACCTTTAACAATGAAAGAAGGGATTTGATCGGAGCCAGAACTTTTTGTGGCTTTGAGGCTCTTAATGGCCTCATGAACCATGTCACATGAAATAGAAGGGGGAAGGATAAGGTTAACATTGCTGGAAGGTGTAAAAGATGTATTAACTGGTGTATAATTAGAAGATGTGACAAATACAGAACTAAAGTGATCTGCAAAGAGATTGCTTTTGGACTCAGAGTCGGATATATGGACATCATTCAGTATTAAATCAGGAACTATATGGCAATCAGTACCGCGAGCCTTACTGACGTGCTGCCAGAACAATTTGGGGTCGGATTTAAGGGACATTTCTATCTTGCAGTCGTAAGCTAACTTATCAATGGAAAATTGTTTTTTGCACAGGCGACGGTAAATGGAATGGAAGTTTTTGTAAATTGTATATCTGTATTTTAAAGATTTCCTGGCAAAGTAATTCTTTTTAGTAATAAAGTGTTTAAGCTGGGCGGAGTATCAATGAGGGAATTTATGAGGTTTGAAAGATTTTAAAGGAATATATTTACGAATTGCAGCAGAGATGGTATCAGTGAGGTATTTGACGCAGTTATTAACATTATCGGAAATGATGCACGGAGACCAAAAGTTTATCTTCCACCCAAACACATTCAAGTTCTAATTCAAGATCCGTCCGCCGACGATATAGTAGGTTATTAGAAATACTAAGACACACTCCTCCTCCTCGGTTGAGTCCCACTATGTCATTGCGACGATCTGACCTCTCAACTCTGAATTTATCCGGAAAATAGGAAGACGAAGGATGCGACGGGGTGAACCAAGTCTCAGTTAGAGCAATTATATCCGCAGTGCTAGTGCAAGCAGATGCATAAAATTCGGTTAATTTGGTACGAAGACCACGAACGTTTTGATAGTGGATGACAATACCCATTATTCATTCGACCTGCTCGGCCTCCACCGGAACATTAGATTTACAGATTTGGGACGGATTTAAACGTCCGCGGAACCGTTTAATTAAACAACCTTCAGGCCAAGATTCTGCACTAAGAATTTTTTCGGAGTGTTCTTCAGGAATGGAGAGATGGAAGGAAGCATAAGAGTTTGACCGAGTCATAAGTTTTGAAACAGTGGCATCAGTAACACTAAGATCATCATGAAGAAAGGCCTCAATTTGGTCGGGGAGAACAGAAGAGTCAAGCCGCGATACAAATATTTGGGCACGACGTTTAGCCACTGCAAGTTTAGAGGTCTTATTGTGACCAACAACAATTGAATCAGAGCGCGAAACGTTTGCTCGACGGCGGTGTAGAACTTGCACTTTTTGATATCCCTCGTCGTCAATCAACGGGGAATTAAAATTATTGTTTAGGTTATTATCCATAACTAAACTGCCAAAGTTAGTATGGAAGATACAGGTCAAAGGCAGGATATTATAATATATGGGTCCTCGGTTTCACCTACAGACACTAAAAATATAAAAAAATATGTTTTATTTTTTTTTTTTTTTCAAAAAAAGGCCCTTAAAAAGGTTTATATTTGAAAGTAATTCGAATTTGATGGGTACAGTTTTTAAAAAGAGAGAAGTCCCACTAATTGTCTTACTTTTATTTTTATATTCACTAAATATTTTATTAGAAGTTAATCAAAAGTTTAAAAATTATTCTTTGTAGAAAAAAAAAATTATAAAATAGAAATTCAACTTCACTTTTAAGGCACATGAGTGGCACTTCATTAAGCCCCACTTAATTCCGTTAATAAAAATTAATTCCGTTAATAAAAATAAAGTTGAGTAACAATCTAAAGAAAGTGTATTGAATGTTTTTCTTTAGACTGTTACTCCCCTTATAAAAAGCAGATCTGTGATATTTCGTTGCCCAAAGTACACAGGACTAAACATCCCTTTCGCTTAATAGTTATTTAGACCAAGTAATGTATACACAATTATATCCATTTATATTCTAAAAAAAACATAGTAGAGTAACAATAAAATAAAGTACCATAAGATTAAATGACTACAACTCTGATAAAACATGATCATTTATTTTAGATGTATAAATATACCATACTTGATTTATTAATGTGTTATTAGTATTAGAATATTTATAAAAAAAAAACAATATTTATTGACTAATCGTTGTACTCGTAGTAATATAAAGGCCCCCATGCACGATCAAACATTTTGAGCTTACCTGATGTCGAGCAAATTTAGGCCATACACGTCAAACAGCCCCATTCACGGTCAAAATGTTTGCACAAACATTTTGACCGTGTATGGGGGCCTTAAGAATTTTATTTAATCTTTTATAGAATATCATAATATGTTGATTTAGGCACGCATGAGGTCAAAGAGAGCCGAATAATTAAAGTGAAATGTGCGTTTTTTAAAATCGGTCCAGTAGAACCAGATGTGCGGCATAAAGGGGCTGTGGAAACTGCATGAGGCGGCAGATCACAATGCTTCGGTTACATTTGGTGCCTCTGTTGGCAAGGAAAAGGGCTTAAATTTTCAATGAGGATAAAACCCAATCAAAACAACCCAATGAGGACAACCCAATGCCGCATTTGCCCACCCCTCAATCTAAATCAATCCACACAATGCATTCATATCGATGCCTTTGAATGAACTAATTTTGGTGACTGATTCGGAGACTCAATCATATAAGTAAATTATTGAAATACATACTTTATTTTACATCTCCGTTTCTGTATCCTCAAAACATATTCTTTCTTTATCATCCTCGTTCTGTAGGTCTCTTAAATGGATGCACAAGCACATTCGCGTCCGTTTCGTAGGTCTCTATAGCAATCCATATTATTCACAACATTTTTAGAGTCTTTGGTACTTAGATTGAAAGCTGGGTTTGTAAATTTTGTATACACTACACAACTAATGTAAAAGTATTCTTAGGGCCATAGATTGTTTTTAATTTCAAAGATCGATATATTGATTTGCGATTTACTTTAATTATTAGGGTTGATCCCTTGGGAAATTGGAGGGAAGTTTTAAAACTCAAGAAATTATGGACTTTTTTTTCAAGATTTATTTATTCATAAAGAGTCTGCAGAGAAATAATTAGGATTGATTTTATAAACTGAACTAGCCTTCACCTAGAGCTCCGGGCGGGGCTCATGCTAGGTATTAGTGGCTATGTTTCCTATTATCATGTAGGCCTAGCAATTAAATGTCATGCCTAAATTAAATAGTTTTTTTCCAAAGCCTTCTATAGGAATAGAATCAGGACTAAATTGTGCATCATTCATTCCATTACTATGAAATTAAAGTCTCAAAATCGTATAGTTTTGAGTCTATTTAAATATAATATATATTTATAAAAAAATATTTAATCGAAACTAAGTATATAGTAATAAATAGTAATACAGAAATGAGAAAATAAACCTAATCAAAATAGTTATTTGTGCAACTAGTGCAGAAAGTGGCACTTTGCTGCACCCGAGAGAAATATTTACGCCTGAGCCGAAGGCGAGGGCGGAATGGTTTCTCGAGTGTAGCAAATACACTTTAAGCTCGAGTTGCACATTACATTTTTCCTACAGTTAGTTTAGTTTTTAATCTGTAAATAAATTGAAAATAATAGAGTGTTTGTTAACATATATAAAAGGTTTTACAATATCAAGTAAACTAGCTGTTCTGTTTATAGACAGTGTTGCCTTTTTTTGCCGGATTATTTTTTTGCAAACTTATTTCTCATCATAACCCTTACTCATCACATTTCATTCTTTATTTTAGATTTTGTATCTTCACTTTTTATACTTCAACATTTTTATATTTGATATATATTGTTTAAATCGTAAAGTTAGTCAAAAAATAACCATTAGTTGTCATTGTTATTATAATTATAATTTAGATTATTAAATCTTTGTTTAGATTTAAGTTTTTTATGTTCGTAAGTTGGAACACTGGAGTGCGGTAAAGTAAAATGAGTGCGGTAAAGTAAAACGAGTGCGGTAAAGTAGTAAGTGCAGGAATCTGCTGTTTTGCGTACTATTTTGAGTGCGATAACAACCACTTTATCGGTCAACTGTAGGCAAACAAAATTTGAAGTCATTTAACAATCATTATTCATTGGTACAATATTTAATTCCCAGTCTTTTCTCTCAATATGCTCAGTGGTGTCTGAAATGGATTTCTGTCACGTAATGTTTGAAATCGAAGACCTAAAAATATGTCGCTCTTCAGAACGATCACATAGCTTCGGATACCTTTGAAATGCTATGAAGCAACATTATTAACCGGGAAAATAAAAACTGGGATTATAAATATGTATAATATTATAAAACACGAAGAACCTGTAAGGATAAATTATATATGAATTTGTGTATTGTAGAATTGCTTTAATAATGAGACTGATTATTTAATAGTTAATCCAAATTTATTTATTTATATGAATTTATTACATTTAAATTCTTAGAAATTCAATTTTTAAATTTTTGGTAGTTTTATTACTACGGAAAGATTAAATTTTAAATAATCCAAATTACAATTATCAATAACTACGGGAGACATACAGAGAAAAATACACCTTTGCACCGGGACTATTTGACTCTCTAGATTTGTAGGATAAAATTTAAAGCTTGGATTCGGGAATATGTATCAGTTACGACAGAGAAGAATCCATCTCCCGTGTAGCTCAGATGGTAAGAGCACCTGTACGGTAAACAGAGGTCCCGTGGTTCGGTTCCCGGTGCGGGGGTGTATTTTTCTCTGTATGTCTCCCGTAGTTATTGATAATTATAATTTGGATAATTTAAATTCTTAGTAAAATAATCCTATCACCTTACCAGGCATAGTAGTCACATTCGAATGATGTAATTGTGTTTTATCAAAATATTTAGTAATTTTAAGATCTGGAAATTTTATAAATTATTTAAAGGTCATTTATAGAAAATACCGTAGGAAAGAATAACTGTTAATACATCTCATATAAGTGTTACAAAATACATTATATATTTAATTAAAGTTAAGGTATATATTTATAGATTTTTGTCTGTTATTTGATAAAATAAAACAAAGGCTTACTTATATAATGTATGTTAACTGCCTTAATGCTGCTAGATTGATTAAATCCAATGAAATACATATTATATACATAGCAATAATATATATTGTGTCAAAAACCACTAGGACATTCCTCAAATACATGAGAATAAGATTATTATTATAATAACTGTTTTATTGCAATTTCGAGAATTATAACTATTCTATTCTAGAACAAGCAAAAACTTTTCTTTTATAAGTCATACAACTTTGCTGCATCGATTCATTTTGGGTGTGGTCAGCAAATCATTTAAATCATACCAAACTCGTTGTATATTCTAAGAAAACAGTTAGTTCAAATTAACTCTAGTTCAAATTTTTAGAAACTTCATAAGCAAAAATGAAGAAAAGTGTATTTTTATTTTATTTTATTTTTTACCTTAACGCACGATTAGCGAGTTTGTTTACATTTAAAAAAACAAACTAATTTGCTGTTTGTTTAATTAAAGTAACTGTTTATATCGAGTTTTTAATGAAAAAAAAAAAAAATGATTAATTTATGGCATTATAACCAAAATGAGTAGAATGATACGCCTCCCGAAATAATTAATTTGGCAGAACATACAACTAATTAATTTATGTCATATATTTATCAAAAGAGAAATACGAGCATACATACAGGAAGTTTATTACTTATTTTTTTCTGTATTTATTATTTAATTCCAAGAGTCGTAGATAAAGTACGATACGCAACTCGTGCGAAAATTGTATTTTGCTTTGCCCGTGTGGTTTTACTACCCTCGCTGTCACTCGGGTGTTAACTCCACACTCGCATACAAAATGCTACTTTCCGCACTAGACGCCTAATATACTATTAAGATTTTATATTGTCGTGAACGATTCTCTAATTTAACATGATTGAACGGTCCTGAAAAGTGTTTTATATCTATAGAAGGATAGAGAAAGAGGCATAGAATAATATACAAGCTGGAAAATTGCATTTCTGAAACTTGATCTCTAAACTACAGCCTTAAAGTTTTTTCCTACCCCTACTTAAAAGAAAGGAAAGACATCTAAAGGGGAAATATTGTTTACTAAGATATTTTAGACAGTATGTTACTTCTTTAGTAGAGAGTTTTATATGAGAATGCATAACTAATACTATCTAATCTCTATTTACCTGCATAAACGGCAAAGTTTTATCTACATCTATTTTTTTATTTCCTTGATCAACTTCTAAAGAATATAATATTAAAGTTTTCTCTGAATGGTGGTGTCTTTCACCACTAGTCCGACTTTATAGGACCAAAACTGTTGGCCTTGTTGTAAGCTTGATTTCATCAAAAAAATATTGAGTAGAACCAAAGTTGTTAACAATTTTATAAAAAAAAAAAAAAAAAAATCAAAACCAAGATTATAAATCTTTACATCAAAACTAACACGTTTTAGAACGAATATGTTCTATTGTTTGTGCGGTTCATAACGTAATGCGTATGTCGTTTATCTGTTTTTTAGGATTTTTAAATTTTTAAAAATAAACAAGAAACAATTTTTTTTTTTTAACTCATATCATATGCAGGACGAATGCTACAAGTTTTTAGGTGGATATATAGAATATATTTGTATGCCCACACTTAAGATTATCCTGAAATTAAATTAAATACGTGTGGTGTCGCGGGACACCCAGTAGGAACGAAGTTCCTTACATATCATTAAGTATAAATTATAAAATCACATAAAATGCTAAAGACGTATAAACTGTTAAGTACGATTTATTTTCGATATTTATAACACCAAGTGACATATAATTTGACATATAACAAAAATAAACAAAACAAGTAACAGGGTTCCATAATTTTTAACATTTTTTCCCGTTTGAAGTTTTTGAAGCTTACGTTTACGCGAGCGTTGCGCGTGAACGCTTGGACGGATAACGTTTGCCAACGAACTCAGCCTGGACATTGGTGGAATGAACATGTGTACCAAATTTCAACTAACTCGGTGATCTTTTACACAAGTTATCGTCATCGGTAGATATTTCGTGACGGATTTCGCGTGACGGTGATTTCATGACGGTGATTTTGGTTGTTTTTTTCGGATTCACTCCCAGGCTCCGAACGTGCCATAAGGAACTTCGTTCCAAAAAATCGTTATTTCGTAGTGCCTAATATTTAAATGGAGGATTTTTTTTATAGCAAATAGGTAAATAGATTCTAAATTAAGATTTGGAGAGTATGTTATTCTTAGTAATGGAATAAATAATGTATAATAGAGTCCTGATTCCATTCCTAGAAGGCTTTGGGATAAAACTCTAGGTATTTCATTCAATAGCCTACATGATAATTAGAAACATAGACACTAATTCCTAGCATGAGCCCTGCATGCTTAGAATTAGAAAAGCGCAGAGTGAAGGTTAGTTGGACTATAAGTTAAAGATTAGGAGATTAAATAAACAACTATTTAATTTTGAATTGGTTATTTTCATAATTCACCTAAATTAATTTGTGATTCGCAATCAACACGAGATTAAAAACAAAAATAACTTATTTGTGATGATCCAATGCTTAATGCAACATTTCTCTCTATTCAAGTAAGAAAATAATAATAGAATTAAATTCTATTATGGTATATTACTTTCAGTTCTACCTTTAATTAAATTCATAGACAATAGAGGTACAATTTGAAGTTTTTGGATTAATATTGTGGGATGTTAATTAGGTCTTTATAATTCAATAAAATACTAATTTAATAAACTGTTATCAATTAGGATATTATTTATAAAGTAACAATAATATATCTATAATATATTCTGCGATCTATTATTAAAATATATTTGTTTAAGAAAAAATTAAAACTAGTGCGACTTATTTACAAGTTCGAATAGCTTACCCGTGTTAGATTTTTAAAAATTATATGAAGTATATTGGTATGAGTACCGTATCCTAACAATTTTTTTCCTGATTATGATATTTTCTTTAATTGTTTCGGTTTAAGATTTGTATTTTATTTTTTATTTATATATTTATTTAATTAGTGATTGTAGAGAAAGGTATACCCTGAAGTAATTCTTAGTGAAAGAAAGTGGATCCTTTAAGGGTAAGAGAAGGAAGAAGAAATACTACTTCATTTTACTGTGGTGACGTTTAAGGCTTGAAAATGGCTGGGAAAGCCGAAACGTCGCCACAGTAAAATGAAGTAGTATTTCTTCTTCCTTCTCTTACCCTTAAAGGATCCACTTGCTTTTACTATTTATTTAATTAATTAATTTTTAGAAGATTAATATTATTTTTCCAGACAGTGGAAAGCATCTCCCCCCTCCCCCCCCCCCCCACAAAAACAAAAAGGGGGGCCCCTCGCCAAAGAAAATAAATGGGCAACAAAAAAAGAGGATTTGCGTTTTGCGTTTAGAACTTAATAGTATGATTCCAAGTATACATAGTTAGATTTTATTTTGCTCTAAAGGGGCCCCCGTTGCCAGGGGCCCGCCCGCGATGCCAGCCCGTGCGGGCCCATAGTTACGCCACTGTGTCCAGAGGTTATTTAGAAAAAGGATATTATCCTCAGAGTGTGGAAGTGATGACTTTTTTAAGGCTGTGTAAAGTTTTAAATGGATATTGCAATCTCTATAGGCTTTCTCCAACCACACTAAAAACTAGTTTCAAACTGTACGACGCATGCGCATTTGCAATAAAACGTTCAAGTGTGGTCCGCTGCGCATGCGTCGGACAGTTTCAAACCAGTTTGAAGTGTGGTTGGAACAAACCTTATATCAACATAAGACGCGTTCCTTTGTCCAAAAGTTATTTCAAAGTGTTAAAACAGGTAAAAAGAAATATTAAATAACTAAATAAAATAACCCTGATCCAATTGGGACTAAATAAAAATTGGATGGAATTCCGCAGATTTACTAGTATATTTTAAAGAGCAATGTTTTTCTAAAACAGTTTTTGAATGATATTGGTTATTTTATTGTAGAACAATTTCCTGTTTTATTTTTTATTATTTATTTATTTATTTTTTTTTATTATTTTAATACTTATTTTTTGTTGTATTTTAGAGGGAGAAAAAAATAAATAGGTTAATTGAGAATTTGATTCATTAGTTAAGCTACCTTATTTTATAAAACACCTCTTTGGAATAATTAAAAGAAACTTTTCGTTAAAAAGGAATTTTGAAAGGAGAAATTAGGATATTATTTTTAACCTTAAAAAGAAGAGACTTTTTTTTCTCCTTTTATACTTTAGGGAGAAGTGTTTAAGAGAAGAAGGAATTCTTTTTTATTTATATAGACCACTGTTTTAGATGGTAAGAAAAGAAGGTAGTTATTTTGAAGGGAAATATAATTTAAGATTTTTTTTTTATATAGCGGTGCATTGCTCTATAGCAACGGAATGTAGCTAATCTTTTTCAAGTAGAGGTATGACATAGAAGCAAGGCATTTTTTTAGTAATGAACCTTCTTAAAGGGCCAATTTATTTTAATTCATGTATTTTATTACATTTTGCATCAATTTGCGTAGAGTTTAGTAGATATATGTATATTATGTAGAATGTAGTATATATACAGTCGGACCTCCTTAAGGCAGGGAATTGGAAGTCATTTACGACCTTACCCACATGTAATTATACACGCTATGTGGAGTGTCGGACTCGCTGGTGTTTGCAATGCAGCACTACCGACTAAACCCTACAGGCAATATTCGTCCAATAGTCGGACCTCCTTATAACGAACTTCAGTACAGCCCCATGGATTCTCTATACTAAGTGATTCTATGGTAAAAGAAATTCTATGTAACGAAATTTCTATACAACAATTTTTTTTACCGGAACCATCGGGTTCGTTGTATGGAGGTCCGACTGTATGTAGAATAGACTCATAGATATGATATTATAGAAGATAAATTAGTCTTAAGACATATAAATTTTATCGTGTATATTAAAATCTGTAAAAAACACAAAAAAATAATAAAGTATCTATATTTCTATAAGTTTAGTAATATTGATCATACCTGTGGCAATGCGCAGATGAGCGAAAATACCCAAGCAGTAGCGAGCATTATTTTCCCTCGTTTCCTTGCCACACTAACTCTAAGTGGATAAAGAATGGCGAAATACCTATCAAGCGACACACAGACAAGAACGTTGCTGGACAGGTAAAGACCAAACGCGCGTAAAAACAAGAAAATCTTACACGCCGCATTACCGGCTAACCATTGGGTGGTGATACGCCATCCGATTTCAAGCGGCATCATAATGAATGTAACTAGAAGATCGGCAACACTCAGATGAGTTATCATAAGAGATATCCGTGATTTACGATGACGTACGCGTATCAGACTCACGAACACGGTTAAGTTACCGAGAGCCGCGATCACGAACAGAACTGAATACGCGATTATCATCCCGAGAGCGTTCCCGTTGAACCTTAACTGTATCGGTAACGTCGTGTTCGTCCACTCTTCATAATCCATAGTTGTATTATTCATGATTGATGACAGATTTAATATACTAATTGTAAGGAAAAAAAATATTATTCAGTTAACTTTTACGGGAAATTGAGTGAAGTATTAAATTTACTTCTGCCAAAATACAACATTGTTTTTTTTTCAGAAATGTATTAATAATAAATTAAAAAAAATATTTTTCAATGTTACACATATCTGATATTAATTTTAATTTCCTTGAAATCGGAAAAAATGAATCAATTAAATATAGCCTTTAATTACAAATATGACTCTTATGACCAATTATTTGTTGTTCTTATATTACGTTAAAATCAAAAGAAGTATACAAGTATAAAATAGTATATTTTAAATTCCATATTGATATTGTTATGAGGAAATTTTATGAACAATTAATGATGATTACCCTAAATACATTCTTATAATAATTAAGTTGTTTAGATTAACCAACTATTTATTTAATATGAAAGGTTAATTACCATAGCAAAAATTTAATTTGTTTAATATTCATAAAAAACTGTATTATTAATTACAATTAAATTTTGGACGAAATTTAATATTGAAAAATTTGAAGCATTCAATAATTTTAAAATTTAATTTAATTCATTTACAGCTGCATTATAATTTTTTTTTAAAGTAGTGTTATTTGTCAAAAAATAAGCTTACGATTTTTAATTAATTAATTTATTTATTTTTATAATTACACAGATAAGAATCGGATTAATTAATATTTTTGCATAGCATAATATTTTTAAGATTATAAAATTATTATTGTGCGTTGATTGTTTTTTGTTTATGTTTATATATATTATGTATTTATTATTTTTTAATTTTATTTTTGTACTTTTTTTAATTTATTTAATTACATATTTAAAAATGACATGATATTTTTTTTTTTTAAAAAATCGGATTATATTGAGTGGGGTTATAGACGTTAAATTTATTTTTAGATACAGTTTGACTGATTTTGATTATTTTTTACGAGTTCGCGAAATATATGAAATAATTAGATAATATAATTAGACCTGTTGCTTCTAGGTCGGTTCGGATGACACTCAGCTAGTGTAGGTATCGGAGCTCCACTTGGCCCGTATGCGCATGTCTATCCTAACTCCACTGTCCCCCTCCCTCGCTCCACTGTCCTATTCTTTCACCCTTAAATATCATCCCTGTTTTCTTATCTCCTTTATACATCCTCCGATTTCCCCTCATCCGGGTTATTCATTCATTAAAAACCTTGACACCGATTTTACTCCACCTTCACCATTTTATCACCATTTTACTCTTAACTCTTCTTTCACCAATTTTCTTCCTGGTAAACTACCTTCGAAGATTTTTACGTCTAGAGATTATCCTTTCTTTTTTTGCCCTTGCCCTTTCCCCTCCATCCCCCTCTACTTTCTCAAAGCGTAAATTGTCTGATCCCGGAGAAAAACGTAAACATCTTTAGCTGAAAGAACAAAAAGGGGGGGGGGGATTAAAAGTAAACAAGGCGTGACTTTGTCGCTGATAATTTCGCTTAGTGACAAGGGTTAAACCAAGGTCAGATATTTCTATTGTTTATTCATGGTATAAACAGTTTTTTTGTAATTTCTTATTATATTATTCTCAATTATAAAAATTAATTATTCTCTTAACTTTCTATTAGTGAACTAAGAAAATAATCTTCAATTTTAATTCGGATATCTTAATTAAAACTTGATATTAAATTTAGACCCCGGTGATATAATAAAATGTGCTCTTCACTGGGATAATTATAAGATATATAATATTCAATTATATGATACCATCTAAGCTTTACATCCTGATGAGACATGACTTCTGATTTATAAAATCACTAGTTAGTATCCTTGAATGTGTTTTTCTTTAATGTTTGATAGCTAGAGGTCTTAACAAAAAAAATATAGTTGTTCGCCGACACGGAACCAAAAATATTCTCATCTCTAAAACTGATTTTTATCATAAAATTTTTGATCTATGACATCAAAATTTTGTTTTTTTCAGAACTACAACATAGCTTCCGTTACCTTCGGTAAGCTCGAAGCAAAATCAAATCAAAGTTAAAACAATATCTAAAATAGACTGCCAATTGGTGTGGGACATATCTTCCTCGCATTCTACCCACGTACTTTATTGATTTTATGCTTTTGCAAGCCATTATTGTCTAAGTGGTTTAATTGTTTCCCCCTTATCACCTACCACCCAAGTTTCATAAATTGGACGTGTAGTTTTTAAGATATGGTGTGCAAAAATTGAACAACAGACCGACAGACAGACACGGAACCAAAAATGATCCCTGATGTCTGTTACGGATTTCTATCTTGGAATTTTTGAAATCGGAGAACTAAACATTTTTCGATCACATAGCTTTCGTTACCTCGAGTAAGCTTGGAAGCAAAATGTTTGAAAATAAAACTTAAATAAAGTTTTGGGATGCAAAATACCTGATGGTTATAGAATGGCTAAGACTTCAAGTGAAGAAATTAAAAAGGCTTTGTCCTAATCCTTTTTACTGCCTTGAGGCTTACCATTCTTTATTCTTCTTTAATTTTTAGTTTTTTAGTTAGATTAGAACACCCACACCGTTTTATAGCTTATCTTTGCGCTTAAAACTTCTTCCTCGAAATGATTTATTATTCCCTATTACTACCTCTTAATTTTCTTCCATTATCTTTCTTTATCCTATTATATTTTATGTTCCTCATTCTGATCTTTTCTATCTCATTTTTTTTTTTTTGTCTAGTACTATTGTTCATTATTGAAGCGAGCGTAGCGAGCTTCCTACATTCAACGAAGTATGCCCCGTGTCTGTCTCTCTGTCTTGTACTATACATCTCATTCACTTCAATACTATGTTACAGTGAACATCTAATAATTTTGGTAACGTTTTTATCTTTTAATTAGTTTTGGATCCTTTTAGGGTAATAAAATCGTACTCAGATTTTTACTTTTCGTGGCAACGTTTCGGCATTACCTGCCATTCTCANTGGAAAACAAGTCAAACCGAAGAAAAATGCTAGAAGCTTTAAACATAGCAATTAGATCGGATGCGACGGTGAATATTAAAACAGATGCGAGATCTTTAAACAAATTTTATAGTGGTATTTATACCAATACAAATCATAATTCCCGCCGTGGGACATTTTAATCACTTTGAAGAACACCCCCACTTGTATATTATTTGTACTTGTATTGTTAAATTTTAGTCGTCCTGGTATTTATTTATTTATTTATTTTTTACTTATTACTAAATTTTTAATTACTTTAATTAAACATTAATAAATTTAATTCATGTACTAAGAGTTAGGTTTTTATTATTCTAAAGTGAGACTTGCAATGTGTGATAAGATAATGTAGTGATAATAGCTTAAATTTTAACTGAGTTACCAGATTGTTTTGTAATATCCTGTTTTTTGTTAATTTTATACCGTTTTTGTTACTAGTCCTTGTTAAAATTAATTTTTATATTGTTATTTTGTTATATCAGTGCAATCTCGTGGGTTATTTGGTTTAAAGATGGCTAGAGAGGAGATGTACGATCTTTTAGATAGAGTTTTGACGTGGAACAAGTTTTGTTTCAAATAATTTAATCATGTTTTTACTAACGATCCTCACAATAGCCAAAGAGAAGGTATGTTGTCAAACATTAGTAGTTTAAGATGGTTTTATGTTACGACTTTTGATGTTTCCTTAATAAAGTATATATTGTTTTGTAGGCTTGAGAATGGCAGGTAATGCCGAAACGTTGCCACGAAAAGTAAAAATCTGAGTACGATTTTATTACCCTAAAAGGATCCAAAACTAATTAAAAGATTTAAATAAATCAGATTAGTACTTTTGAAGCTATAGGTGTAAATAAATGTATGTTTGTGCGCACGAGGAAGAGAAACAAATAGGCGCAGAAGGCTGAAACCTATATGGGACCAACAATGGGCTAATTATGACCTACCACCCAAATTTCATTAAAATTGGACGTGTATTTTTTAAAATAATGTTGGTTCGCAAAAATTGAAGGACAAACCGACAGACCGACAGACAGACACGGAACCAAAAATGATCCCAGATGTCTGAAACGGATTTCTGTCTTGGAATTTTCGAAATCGGACACCTAAAAATTTTTCGTTCTTCAGAACGATCACATAGCTTCAGTTACCTTCGGTATGCTCGGAAGCAAAACGGGGGAAAAAATTAAACCAATTAGATAATAATGGCTTGCAAAAGCATAAAATCAATAAAGTACGTAGGTAAGATGCGAGGAAGCTATGTTCCACACCAATTGGCAGTCTATTTTTCTTCGTGAAGTTTACATTTTTGACGATATAAGATTATACATGGTTCATATCAAATAAGGAGCTATCAGTTAGTAAACGTGATACATGTCTTTACGGTTGGTTTATTTGACCTGTCATGTGTAAAGCATTATAATGAACCAATATAGATGCAAATAGTACTAACTTAGCCTACTGCTGGAACCAAAAATCTAATAACTTCCATTACTAAAAGCTTATATCACTAACAAACGAACTACCATCAAATTCAGTTAGACAAGTTATATGTTATATAACTTTAGCCACCAGTAGATAATCCGCTGCTACTATTTTATAATGTATCTAAGCTAATATTAGCTATATACATATACATATCTACAAGCTACTTTCACTTTCACTAGTTTCTTGTAGACTAGCTATCTTTTATACATAATAGTTTATTCTTCTACTTGCTACTAATAACTAAGCTCTTGCTATCTACGAATGTCTATGATATAATAATACTGCCTGATGAGTTCAAACTTCCGCTTTTCTGCAGTAATAGTACATTACGCGTCGAGTGCGGAAAGTAGCATTTTGCATGCGAGTGTGGAGTTTGCACCAGAGCGACAGCGAGGGTAGTAAAACCACACGAGATATGCAAAATGCCGTTTTTGCACGAATTGCGTACCGTACTTTATCTACGATTGTTAGATTTTAATAATAAATACAGAAAAAAAATAATAAACTTCCTGTATGTAAGCTCGTATTTCTCTTTTGATAAAGATGATATCAATTCATTATTTGTATTTTGTGCCAAATTAATTATTTCGGAAGGCGTATTATTCTCCTCATATTCGTCATAATCACTTAAATCACTCATTGATTTTCACAAAAAATTGATACAAACATTTACTTTTATTAAATAAACATCAAATTAGTTATGTTAAATGTAAACAAACTCGCTGATCGTGCGTAAAGTTGAAGAATTTTTCTTCTTTACCGCGCTAGAGTGGTAAAGAAGAGGAATTCTTCAAATCTATGACACACGCATGCGCAATTAATACAGGTACGTAAAGAATCACTTTCTACGAATCTAAACAGAGATACAATGTTTATATTACGTATAGTCCAGTAACTTTATACATCACAGTATGCGTCAAATCCGGTAGTTCTGATTTTTTGCAGACTTGTTTATGATGTTGGCCTAATGAATAATCCAAGTTTGTGACCTCGAGCGCCGAACGCAACTTTGTCAAAAATCGAAAAAACCGCGAAAAAATCGTTATTTTTTCAAATTTTGGCGATTATAACCCTAAAGGACTAGTTTTTGAAAAAACGTTTTACATACGTTTTTAAAGTAGACTAAATTTGCTACAATATGATACTAGAAATGTCTCTGTAGACCCAATAGTTTTCGAGATAAAGCCTTTCAAAGTTTATCATTTTTTTCGAACTTCGCAATTATTTGCAATATATTTTTGCTGAGATGCAGCCTCTCAACACCTCTGCGTATGATTTCTTGCGGTTGCACGAAGGGTTGTGGGAACGCGTGCAGCTGCAGGAAGGCAGGATTAAAATGCTCATCAGTCTGCAGGCACTGCAGCGGGGCCCCTTATGACAATATACCTGATGTTGTAGTTGTAGATATCCCAGAAGGTCACGATCTGTCCGATGTCGAAATGGAGGATGGCTTGTGGGCACAACGACTATTCATCACCATACTTCGACGATTCATCACCACCCCAATAAGTCGATCCAGATACGGACGAATCTCTACTGGGACCTTCCAAGAGGGCTAAATTAATTTATTTTTTTTATTTTGAATATTACTCAATTTCCTAACAAATAAACTTTAACTTTTGTTGTAATTATCTATTTTACTTCATTATTCGTAGCTTAACTTAACCATCATTGTTCACACTTCTCATTTTCTTTTTTAACATACTATCATACAGGCTTCGATAGTATAATCAGGATCAAAATTAATTCAGCCCTCTTAGGAGGTCCTAGTTGAGGTTCGTCCTTATCTGGATCGACTTATTGGGGTGGTGATGAATCGTCGACGTCTTGTGCCCACAAGCCATCCTTCATTTCGACATCGAACAGATCCTCGCCTTCTGGGATATCTACTACTACAACATCAGGTATATTATCATAAGGGGCCCCGCTGCAGTGCCTGCAGACTGATGAGCATTTTAATCCTGCCTTCCTGCAGCTGCACGCGTTCCCACAACCCTTCGTGCAGCCGCAAGAAATCATACGCAGAGGTGTTGAGAGGCTGCATCTCAGCAAAAATATATTGCAAATAATTGCGAAGTTCGAAAAAAATGATAAACTTTGAAAGGCTTTATCTCGAAAACTATTGGGTCTACAGAGACAATTCTAGTATCATATTGTAGCAAATTTAGTCTACTTTAAAAACGTATGTAAAACGTTTTTTCAAAAACTAGTCCTTTAGGGTTATAATCGCCAAAATTTGAAAAAATAACGATTTTTTCGCGGTTTTTTCGATTTTTGACAAAGTTGCGTTCGGCGCTCGAGGTCACAAACTTGGATTATTCATTAGGCCAACATCATAAACAAGTCTGCAAAAAATCAGAACTACCGGATTTGACGCATACAATCCCATACGTTTAGGCGACAAAGTTACTGGATTAGTATCAATCGTAGATAAATAATATTTTATTTAAGAAAAATGCTTTATGAAGGGACTTAATTAAAGTACTGCGTGTTAATTTAATTTATTTGTAGCGTAATATAAAGAATCTAATAAGCTCACAACATTTAATCAAAACCAAACTCAAAACTGCTTGACAATTTAAAGCCTGAAGTTGAGTAACACTAACTAAGCAACTTATGTAAAAGTGACTGACTGTCATTAAGCTAGAATTCTGTGGGTAAGTTAAGACTTTGGGGCCCTTCACAAGTGAATAATATGTGGTCAGCTAAGTTCGTCTGTGAGGCATAGCTTAGACATAAGCTGTTAATATAAACTGGTGGAGAGTTGCCATATCTATACTGTGTATATATATTTAGTTCCGAATAAAAGACTACAGATCCTGGTACAGTTTCTTCATTATAGCATTATTTGCTCTACGGAATTTTTCGTGCTGTCTTCTTTCTGTTCTTAGGTGTGACATGTGAATACCACATGTCACCATTAGTAGTGATTGTTTTTACCAATCTCGTCATATTTATTCACAATTACCATTACTCCACAAAACCGGCTTTCAACCACATTACCCATCAATAAAAACCCCTCACTTGGTTTTAAAGTGTTACCACTAGAATACAACTCTGAACCCAAGCCATATTGCAATAAATTAAGCAATATTCTGCTAATTAGTGTTGTATATAGCTTCCTTGCTTCCAAAATTGCGACGAATGATCGCATGAGATTTGATCTGTTTCGATTATTTTTATGTAATATTAAATTTAGACAGATTGTTAAAATAATACGGGTCCATCTGTGGGCTACTTTTGACTATCGCAATTTCTTTTATCAGATGCATTGTTTTGAAGATATAGCTGTTAATAAAATAGTAGTAGGTATAGATAGAGAGAGCTGACTCAAAGTCTAATGTGCAAGTCGACAAAGGTCAATGGTCCTTTTCCTTGACCACGACCTCCTTCGTTGTAGCGCGGCACCCCCCGCGTTCACGCAGTTGGAGGCGATATTGGGGCCCCCTAGGTTGTCCTACAGCAGGGAAACTCCCTCACACGCTTAAGCATAGACACATCTGTCTTTAAAACATAAGCGAAACGTTAGCTCGACCGTTACGTCCCCGTAAGTGCGTAAACGCCCCCGTTATTCCTGCCAAAGGACAATATTGGAGTAGCCCCAAATCTTGCATCCGACTGCGCAGCTGCGTGGACGTGAAGGGTGCCTTGCACCTTGGAACGTCCGGCATGACCTTTGGGGGTCTTGGTCAGAGAAAAGGGGTCATTGACCTTGGTCGACCTGCACATTTGCCCTTGTGGCAGCTCTCTCTCTTTATATCTACTAATAGTCAATTGTCACCCCATAATAATTTCAAGCGTCAAAATTTCTTCAAAATCAGATTTTTTTAAAAGATATTTTGGTTCACAAAAAATGTTGAAAAACATACGTGGGACCAGAAAGTTCCCTGATGCCTTTTTTTTTTTTTTTTTTTTTTTTTTTTTTTTTTTACATTCACGAAAGTATGAAGGCCGAACCCA
>KZ651434.1:248384-295411 GCA_001010745.2 Gerris buenoi | reverse complement strand
AAATGATGAAATATTCAATTTCACCTCAGAAATGCATAAAAGCGCTGTTTTGAGAGGCCATATTTCCAAAATTTTCAGGTGGAGGATTCTGGATTCTGGATTATATATATATATATATGTTAAATTCTGTCTTAACTATAACTTTAATTAAAACTTAAAAACTTGTTGTTTAAAGTAGCGATAATAATACAAAATTTAAATGTTGATAGATACACAAGAACACTAACAAAGATCTATCTCATTATGTACAAAGAAAAGTAAAAACAAGGATAAAAAAATATTAAAATAAACATTGTATAACTTTATATAATGTTTTTATGTAAATGTTGAGGACTTCGTTTATGTAAATGTTATCCCTACTAAAACATAATGTGTGTTGAGTCATGTTTTTGCTCTAAAAAAAAACATTTTTTCTGTAAAGTAAAGGTAATATCTGAATAATATAACTTTTATTGGGATATAATTTTCATTTTAATGTTAGTCTATGTTTACAAGAACTATTGAATTTAAAAGAAAAATAAGTTACCGTCAAATATTCACTTAACAGTTCAACTTCCCTTATGCGAATATGTAAAAACGTGGCGCATACATCGTCATTATTTGTTTTATCTACGACTTGCACGGTGAGTAGACTTTACATTGCTAATAACAGGGAGTAAAAAAACAGCCATACCAACTTAAAAGGTATTTTTTAGGTAAATTTTAAGTATTATGTTGTTTTTAGCTGTTTTGTTTACTTTTTTTCTGGAAGGTTACTTTAGGTTATCATACAAAGTCTTTAAATTAAAAACAAACTAAACGTAATTAAATTAAAAACGTATATATATTTAGTATAAGAATTGTTATTTTAATAAATCAAGTAACTAAATATCAGTTTAAGGTGTTTAAATTGCGTGAATTTGTAGGTAAAACTTTTATATTTACAAACTTAATAGCTATTACCCATGGTGCACTAGTCGTAGATAAAATTTAATACGCAACATGAATCGAAGTATTTCTTCTCTCGGGATTATCTCTCTCGGCAAGCCTCGAGAGCTAATACTACAGTTATCTCCCTCGGCAAGCCTTGGGAGCTAACTCATTTATCTCCCTCGGCCTTACGGCCTCGGGAGCTAATGAAGTTTTAACCTCGAGCTGAAAAACATACTTCTCTCCCTTGTTGCGTAAATAACTATTACTTCGATTTATTCCTAAATCAAAAACCTAATATTTGGGTTTCTCCCCCTACAGTAGGGGAAAAAAAGTTATGATATTGGATTAGTTTAGAGGGGCTAAAGTAAGTCTTTTCTTTCCTGGACTCAAAAGTAGTGAGAAAAAGTAAAAGTAGGTCGAAAAACGTAAGTAAGTGATGCAATAATCGTCGGTTTCTGTACGATTAAGTTTAAATATTAAGTGTAATACATAGTTGCATATTCTTTTTCTACACTTCAGACCTTTAAATTGATGTATAACATGCCATAGTAACTAAAAACTTTCTTTTAGTCGCCCGCCATATTGGCCGCTATCTTGAAAATATTACGTGTGTTATTTTAATAGTTGCATAATTCTTTTTCTACACTTCAAAACCTTTAAATTGATGTATAACATGCCACGGTAACTAAAAACCTTATTTTAGTCGCCCGCCATATTGGCCGCCATCATGAAAATTTTACGTGTGTTATTTTAATAGTTTCATATTCTTTTTCTACACTTCAAGACCTTGTTGCTACTTAGACCTAGTAACTACTTCAAGAAGTCGTTGTTAAATTCCCAAAATAAGATAAAACTCTTTTTAAAAAATACAATTTTAACAATATAGATATTAAAAATACACATTTATATTACAACATCAATATCTTCCAATTCATTGATGTATACCTCTATAAATCTAAATTAATTAGTTTAAATTTCGAGAAATAAAAGTTTATAATAATTTACAACATTAATAAGCAGTTGCTGGAAATATGAAGTAATATTTTATCATTTTTATATTAAAATTATATTTTTAAAGAGCTTAGGACGAGGTAATAATTAAAAAAGCAAAAGAAAGCGTAAAAAAATATAAAAACTGATGCTTGTTGTGATACCAACATTTTATATACATAGTTATTCATTTTAATTTTTCAGAGAAATATTTCATATCTTCTTGACTAAGTTTATATTTCACCTAGATTTGGCCCACCATATCGAAGGCTCACGCGGGAAGAAGGTAAAAAATTTCGATTTTGAACCACGGGACCGACCTATATAACTAATAAAAAAATTAGAACTATTTTGACGCAATAATATTCTTAAATCTGGACTATGTAATCACTAAAAATAAATATAATTTTTTTTTATTTTATTTTTTTTTTTTTGGACAACTATCACTTTGACATCGACGACCTATTAAGTAGGTTGTAGCTCTTTTGGGGTAATAAAAATATTTCTTAATGTGGACGCATATTTGTTGTTACTTAAGTGAGCCAATTAAAAACAGTAACATTAATATTATTTACTTAGATGTTCCTAGGATGTCATAGTTGATGTTCTTATAATAAATTCCTGCTATGGCTTTTGGTTAATAATATTATCTAGGATGTATTAGTTTACATTATTCTTATTTAAGTACGAATAAGGATTAGTACTTAAGCATCAGCAGAGAATGTGTTATTTGTTTTATAAGTGACAATATTATATCTCTGTTTACTCTCTTGCTAAGGTGTGGCCAACGTTTCAACAAAGATGGTCATTTATTTTATTTGGCTTTAAATAAGGGATTAAGGTAGATTATTACGGAAAGTTAGAAAATCTGTTTGATTATATTACGTACTTATCAAAATATAATTTAATTTCTTCTAAATAAAGTTTAATCGACTGCTTATCAAAAGCAGCTTTATTTAAAACATCAAATTTTCCCTGTCTAGAGCAATAGTGAGTCAGACTTGAGTGAGGTCGAGATTGGGGATCAATGGCATGGCAGCAAGTTGTATTTAGGTTTATTAGGTCTGGGTAGAGACATAGCCCAATTCTTGAAACTAAGTTGGATATCATGTCAGATGCCTGATCTCGTGGTCTCCTGACCTAACCCCATGGAATTGCTTCCTGGTTACACCCTTGTCTCCTCTATAATCCTGATAATCCCACTCACTTTCAACTAAATAATGGAAATAGTTTGTTTTAAAGTAGAGCAGTAGAAAGTATTGATCGTCAATAATTACGAAATTATTTGATAAAATGTCAATAATAATATGTACTAATAGGTAAATAATTTCAAGATAAAAAGAACTTTTTATATACTACGTTTTTAAATGTTCTGTTGAATAATACTGAAATGATTAATATATATTTTTCATTGTTATATAATATAATATTAGAGAAAAAAAATAGTTCCGAATTTAAATCTGGTTGTCAGACGTCACTTAATTAATTTATTTGTTTACTTTTCCTTTTTCGCTGTCATTCAATGTTTACCTCCTTAGAATAATACTATATATAGAAGGAGCATAGAATCGAAATCCTAAGCAATTACTGATAAGAGGCTGAAGCCAACTTTTGCCGAGAGGTTGTGTCCCTTAGACCAGGGGNGCTGCGGCAATTCCTCTCGTGACTTAAAGGAGTTACATTAATGTATCTCCTGGATGACAAGGTAGAGTTAAATAGGGTTGAGCTGAAGCGTGGCTGCGGCAATTCCTCTCGTGACTTAAAGGAGTTACATTAATGTATCTCCTGGATGACAAGGTAGAGTTAAATAGGGTTGAGCTGAAGCGTGGCTGCGGCAATTCCTCTCGTGACTTAAAGGAGTTACATTAATGTATCTCCTGGATGACAAGGTAGAGTTAAATAGGGTTGAGCTGAAGCGTGGCTGCGGCAATTCCTCTCGTGACTTAAAGGAGTTACATTAATGTATCTCCTGGATGACAAGGTAGAGTTAAATAGGGTTGAGCTGAAGCGTGGCTGCGGCAATTCCTCTCGTGACTTAAAGGAGTTACATTAATGTATCTCCTGGATGACAAGGTAGAGTTAAATAGGGTTGAGCTGAAGCGTGGCTGCGGCAATTCCTCTCGTGACTTAAAGGAGTTACATTAATGTATCTCCTGGATGACAAGGTAGAGTTAAATAGGGTTGAGCTGAAGCGTGGCTGCGGCAATTCCTCTCGTGACTTAAAGGAGTTACATTAATGTATCTCCTGGATGACAAGGTAGAGTTAAATAGGGTTGAGCTGAAGCGTGGCTGCGGCAATTCCTCTCGTGACTTAAAGGAGTTACATTAATGTATCTCCTGGATGACAAGGTAGAGTTAAATAGGGTTGAGCTGAAGCGTGGCTGCGGCAATTCCTCTCGTGACTTAAAGGAGTTACATTAATGTATCTCCTGGATGACAAGGTAGAGTTAAATAGGGTTGAGCTGAAGCGTGGCTGCGGCAATTCCTCTCGTGACTTAAAGGAGTTACATTAATGTATCTCCTGGATGACAAGGTAGAGTTAAATAGGGTTGAGCTGAAGCGTGGCTGCGGCAATTCCTCTCGTGACTTAAAGGAGTTACATTAATGTATCTCCTGGATGACAAGGTAGAGTTAAATAGGGTTGAGCTGAAGCGTGGCTGCGGCAATTCCTCTCGTGACTTAAAGGAGTTACATTAATGTATCTCCTGGATGACAAGGTAGAGTTAAATAGGGTTGAGCTGAAGCGTGGCTGCGGCAATTCCTCTCGTGACTTAAAGGAGTTACATTAATGTATCTCCTGGATGACAAGGTAGAGTTAAATAGGGTTGAGCTGAAGCGTGGCTGCGGCAATTCCTCTCGTGACTTAAAGGAGTTACATTAATGTATCTCCTGGATGACAAGGTAGAGTTAAATAGGGTTGAGCTGAAGCGTGGCTGCGGCAATTCCTCTCGTGACTTAAAGGAGTTACATTAATGTATCTCCTGGATGACAAGGTAGAGTTAAATAGGGTTGAGCTGAAGCGTGGCTGCGGCAATTCCTCTCGTGACTTAAAGGAGTTACATTAATGTATCTCCTGGATGACAAGGTAGAGTTAAATAAGAAAACATTTGCCTGGATGAAAGAATGTGAGCTAAAAACAGATATCTAGGAATAACTACCCGAACAAAGAAAAAAATTTGCCTGGATAACAGGACAAATGAGCTAAATATTAATTGATTTGACAAGTTAAACTTAACCTGCTAATTTTCAATATATCTTACTGGATGTAAGGCCAAGAAAATCCAATCATTTCAAGCATGGAAAAATGATTTAAAAGAAAAAGGATGTATCAATATGGAAAAAAAGTAAACATTAATTTCCAGGGGGTAAAGCTGGAAGACAAACACACATTTGTTTGAGGCTTATATCTTTTTATTTGTCTTTTTGTATTGAAATTTTTATGTTCGCTCGGCTGTGGTATCTCAGTTCCCTTGAGAACTAAAGCACGTGGCTTCAGTGCATGGGAAAGCTTTTGAAATGTATATCTGTTCTGTTCATCCCAATCTACCCACTGTTTATTTTATTCACCTCATCAATACTGCAATGAGGTTTGCATCAAATTCTTTTGCTTCAGTTTTTTTTTGTAATATAAAATATTTTTTGACGTTGGTACAATTTTTTTTCTTTTTACCAATAATAGTAAAATATTGCGCCACTAAATAAGCTGTAAGTATAATCTGTTGTAAAAAATAATAGCTTACAAAAAGGATTAAAAAGTGTAAAATAGGAAAAGCTATAGATTTCTCCGTATAGTAAATAGTCATATTGTTTAATTATTTATTAGGTATATACATGAACGCTAAGAAGTGGTTTTGATTATATACTGAAGTAGCTATGTACAAAATATAGAAATTAAACCCTTCATATATTTATAAAAGACATAAAAAAGGTAACATTTTGAAAAGCCCATTTATTTATTCGACATTCTAACACACCTGAGTTATAGCAATCATACATTTTAAGTAATTACTGCACTTTCTCAACGAGTGAGAGCAGCGCCATACTTTATGCTATATCTTGAAAGCCATGACATTTACGCCATATCTTCGGGTACATATATCGAAATCTATGAAATTTACGCAATACTTTCATTTATATCTTAAAACTATAACATTTACGCCATACTTTCGGCTGTATCTCGAAAGCTATGGCAATTATGCAATTTACGTTTAGATATTACCAATAAATCAACAACTTTCGTATGAATGTGACATTATACTCGTATTTAATCTAATATTAAAAATAAAAGCCGGTGATGGATAGTACTAGTTTTATTTATTTTTTTCTTTTGGAACGAAGTTCCTTATGGCACGTTCTGGGCCCGGGAGTGAATCCGAAAAAAACGACCAAAATCACCGTCACGCAAAATCCGTCACGAAATCTACCGATAATGGCGATAACTTGTGTAAAAGTTGACCGATTTACTTGAAATTTGGTACACATGTTCATTTTACCAATGCCCAAGATAAGTTCGTTGGACAACGTTGTCCGCCTAAGCGTTCACGCGCAATGCTCGCGTAAACGTAACCGTTAAATTAAAAAATTTGAATTTTTGGAAGGGAAAAAATTCTAACTTCATCTATTTAATGAGACAAACAACTTTTTTAATAAAATATTTTAGTAAAACGAACTCCGACACTGCTATGAAGTGATAAAGATCACTTAATTTATTAAAGCGGACCAAAAAACGATTAAAATAAAGAAAACAACGTTTTTACCGATATCTTACGTTCTAACGTAACGATTTTAATGAAACTTTGTTACAATTGAAACAAGCACGTAAAATTTTAACCTGATACAAGCAAAAGTTTTTGTGAGTTAATGATTTATATTTTTTTATTTTAATATTTAATTGGATTAATTTGCTGTCGGCGTTTGAGGGGACAGTTCTTTTTTGTTCTAAAACCATCTGCTTTAACTATAAATTTATGATTAACTTTTTTCTCAATATACAATTCATTATTTATTGAAAGACACTCACATCAAAGATAATAAAAAGCTTTTCATTTAATTTTTCCTTAACTCCGCTAGTAAAAATAGTTAGTTACTTATAATTTTGTCTCTTTTCTAACTCCACCATGTATAAGTAGTTATTACTGTGATTTTATAATTTATATTTAATGAATTGCGTAAGGAACTTCGTTCCTATCGGGTGTCCCACGACACCACACGTATTTTTTTTTTTTTTTAATGAAACGAAGTTTACAACATATCAAAACATGTTAGCACACTCAAATGTTTTGGTCCTACATTTTAAATTTGGTCCGTCTATGAGGAGTATATATTGACTGTATTAAGGGTGATCTAAAATATTCTTTTCCATTACTTGATTTTATGCTATAATTTATCTTTCGGGACATTAGCAGGGTTTTTACAATTATCAAGCTCTAACGAATCTTGTAATTAAATAGGCAAGACCGGCCTGCATTGAAAAAATTAAATATAGGCTGTTCAAATAAAGCATTAGTTTTCCCGTATCTCCATTAAATCGGTCATATATTATTTACAGGACTTAATGGGTTAAGAGCCCCAAATCCAGTTGTGCCCAGATTTATTTTTTGCTCCACTGCCAATCGAACTGTATTAGTATCCACAATAAATCTAACTTAAGCATCAGTAGAGACTGAGTTTTTTATAAGTGATAATATTTTTACAGAAGTTTAAATTAATAATGGGTATATTAATTATTTATCACATCATTTCATTAATAAATTAATAAATACTTAATTATTATATTATAAATTAATTAATAAACTTCAAAATTGAGATTTTAATATTTATCTTTTGTTCACGTGTCTAGTTTTATTGTAAACTTCACTATAATACTAGCCGTTATGCCCGTGACAACGGGCAGAATAAAATATGGTCAAAAATCATATTTAAATATTTAAATAGATATTTACTGTTTAAATAGTAAGTTTTATGCTCGTAGCTTCAGTGCAAGGTGGTGGCTCAGTGGTAGAGGCTAGGACCCGCCTCATGTGTTGGAGGTCACTGGTTCAATCCCAGCTTATGGCTCATCAATTTTTAACGTTATAAATAATTTAGAGGTGAGTCGTCGCCGTTGCCGTCGCCCGTTGTCGGGACTCTACTCGATTATATAAAAGATTATAAAAGGATACACAAAGATAGATCATCGACCATATTATATTATGTTACAAAAAAATAATCGAGAAAAATGTACAATATTTAAAATTAATTTGATTTCATCTGTACGGTTTTTAAAAGTTTGATTGGCGATTCCAAGTTATAAATTAATTACATGTTGTAATCATTTGTATTGATATTTAAGACATATTCTAAAATCTTAATTCAGAGTTGCCTGAACTTCTGCTTCACTTTTAGCAACTTTTTTTTCGAAAAGTATTAATGTGATGACCCCTTTTCAGAGTGAATGAGTCTTAAAGTGTTGATAAAAGAGTCCAATAAAGCCAAAGTAAACAACTTAACTGTGCCCGTTTCCCTCTCAAAGTACTAGAAAATCCGCAAAATCTTTCCTCATAAAGATTGACATATCACGCAGCCTTTCTCTAAATGGAGCGTAGGTAGAAAACCCTTTTATATCCACTCTACACCTACACAGTTCTCATTTAATCCAAGATTTTTTTTAATTCTTGTAGAACCAAAATCTAAGTGTTCAGATAACTTAAAGTTCATTGTTATTAAGGGGAGAAATCAGAAACTACACTTTTGTTTGACGATGCAATATTTTTAATTAATTAATAATCAATATATTAGTTAATTAATAATTATCAATTAATTTTAAAAAATAATCGGTCCTCCAAATTTTGAGACATTAATGGCAAAACCCTTTTCGTGAAATAATTTTTGAGAGTAGCGGTTCAAAATTAATTTCTAAATTTTGCCTTGGGATATGATTTTTCTGACGATTTAGTCAAAATCGGCCCAATAGTTTAAGCTTCATATGACTGCATAGACGACAGACGAATTCCACATTATTTTGGTCTGGACCTCAAAATGTGTAAATCCATCAAGATGTCAATATGTGATACTTTCTCATTAAATGAGAAAGTAAACACGTGAGAAAAACTCAAGGAGGGAGAGCGAAAGCATCATTCCGAAAAAAAGCACCACAATTTAATTTTGTGTGCTGAATCCGAATCTGAAGTTCAAGTTTCTCCTATACGTTTAGTTTTCCCTGAAAATGCGCTTAAAGTTCAGAAAATTGGTGTTTTTAGGGCTTTTGGCCCAATTTCCCCCCCCAAAAAAGTGCGTCAATCAAAAGTATTGGGTGTTTGAATATTTTAAAACCATGCAGAACACGAATCTAATGTAAAAAAAAAAAAAAAAAAATCTGATGACCTTATTTTTTTAAGAAAATTGAAAAATATAAAACTAGATTTTGCTCTCTAATTGAGTCTTGTATTTCTATAAATTTTTCAGTTATATATATCAAATGTGTTTTGTCACTTTGCACTGTTTAATCTAGAATAATGTTAGTTCTTTTGCATGCTGTCAAATTCCTTATTTATTGTTACCTTAAAGTCAATTATCTTTTGCTCTGTTTTTAATTTATTTTTTTGGGTTCCATTGGTTTTGTTTCTATATCTGCCATTTTGTTTCTTATTATCGCCTTAATCAAAACGTCAGTGGTTACAGGTAGAAATTATAAATTATTTCCAATGGAGGTATAGCTAATACTAGACAATTTTACTCACATTATTGGTACCTTCCATTTCCCATGATCTTTTGTAAATGTCTTTTCTTTTAAATGATCCCCTGATCTTAGACAATGATCCATAACCCAACTTCCTAATAGTTGGCAATAACTGGCTACTTAATAAATACAAAGAAACAGTCTCTCCACGAAAGATTTTTAATTTATCATAGCAGCTTTCGGCTTTTATAAATCCATCATCAGTGCCTATCTCGGTAGAACTAGAGATCCATTATAAATAGAAATATGTAAAGGAGGATTCATACGACTAACGTAAGACACGTAGTTCTGGGCTTCCTTATTCCTTTGAGTTTAGATTAGAGAATACCACACATAGTTAAACTGTGTTGATCAAATTTTTGCCATTGAGAATAAATCCTAATTTGTGACCAAGGGAGTAGTAATGTAGGTACGAAATGTTAATTTACACATAATCTAATCACTTTCGCAGGATTTCTCCACAATATTATTTCTTCCTCCAAATTTCTAGATATTATTTACTCTAATTCATCTTTCTTCTTGGAAAATACCAGAAAAGTTAGATTAACAAAATGATACAAGAGAATTTTTGTTTTAGAAAAAGTTTGGAATAGTCTAGTTCTAGTTTTCGAGGCTAGAGTAGACACAGCTTGAAATGGACTAGTTGAAATATGGTTAACTGTTCAAAGTTAGGAACTCTAACTCTATTGCAGCCTACTGACCCTAGTTGTTGTTTCATAGAGTTTTACATTGTTTCGTATACTCTAATCTGCATTTCATTCCCTCTGCAAGTAGTCTATATTTGGTGTGAACTATAAATAATTCGTTATAGCAAACAAATTTAATTTAAAGCATGACAAGGTCATAATAAAGTATAAATTGTTTGGACTGTGAGGATGAAGTACTTGTTTCGAACCTTGCATTTAGGCCTGTAATTGGATTTCATTTTACTAATCCCCTACTAGAGAGTTTCATCCACTTTAGTCTTCCCAACACTAAAACAAGTATAGTGTTAGCATTAGTGAGACATATATATTAAGGCATACACGTGTAGAGCCTACTCATGACCCTATACCACCCACGACTCAGGCATAAATCAGAGCACCACGGCATGGTATCCTGGGAAGGCACCCTGCATAGTTCCACCCTCATTTCCTTGATTTACGTCAGAGCACCATTGCGTAGGATTTAACTCATGACTCTGCGCAATATTCCAACCATTGATTATTGAGAAAACACTATAAGCGATAAAGACCTCGTGGTTACTCTGGTTTTCTTTATATTAAAGTAAATACTAAATTATATTGAAGCAAATACCAGGAAATGCATTCTTTAGAATGATAATAATTAATATAAAAATTCCATTTTTGAAAACTGGTCTTATGTACAATTTTTTTTTTTTTTTTTTTTTTTTTATTTTTTTTTCCTGTATTCTTCACCTTAGTTGTTTCTATGTGCAAAATTTGGAGAAGATATAATGACGGGAAGTGGTCCAAAATTAGGGTAATATGTGTGCGATGAAACTTAAAAAGCAAAGAAATTTGACGCCATTTTGTTTTTTTATTATTATTATTTTGGTTTCTGTATTCTTCACCTTAGTTGTTTCTATGTGCAAAATTTGGAGAAGATATAATGACGGGAAGTGGTCCAAACTTAGGGTAATATGTGTGCGATGAAACTTAAAAAGCAAAGAAATTTGACGCCATTTTGTTTTTTTATTATTATTATTTTAGTTTCTGTATTCTTAACCTTAGTTGTTTCTATGTGCAAAATTTAGAGAAGATAGAATGACGGGAAGTGGTTCAAAATTGGGGTAATAGGCGTGCGATGAAACTTAAAAAGCAAATAAATATGACGCCATTTTGTTTTTATATTATTGTTATTTTGGTTTCTGTATTCTTCACCTTAGTTGTATCTATGTGTAAAATTTGGGGAAGATTGAATGAAGGGAAGTGGTTAAAAATTGGGGTAATAGGTGTGCGATAAAACTTAAATAGCAAAGAAATTTGACGCCATTTTGTATTTTTATTATTATTATTTTGGTTTCTGTATTCTTTACCTTAGCTGTTTCTATGTGCAAAATTTGGAAAAGATATAATGAGGGGAAGTGGTTCAAAATTGGGGTAATAGGCGTGCGATGAAACTTAAAAAGCAAATAAATATGACGCCAAGTCATATTTATTTGCCATTGTTTTTTTATTATTATTATATTGGTTTCTGTACTCTTCACCTTAGTTATTTCTATGTGCAAAATTTGGGGAAGATTGAATGACGGGAAGTGGTTTAATATTGGGGTAATTGGTGTGCGATGAAACTTACAAAGCAAAGTAATATAAGACCAGTAATAATAAAAATGCTTCCGTTACCGGTGGTAAACTAGGACGGAAATATATACAAATAAGGATTAGTATTTCTTACTTATCCAATTACCAGTCGCTGTGATGGATTTGCAGAACGATTTACTGAATGTCATATCTCTAGAATTAGTATCAGTGTGGAACTGTGGACGTACCTTGATTTATAATAAGAGTCTTTACATTGTCCCTCATTTTTTCCAATTTCTACTTTTTGGATGTATCCGCTGACATCTGTCCTCATGAGCTTGTTTTTTTTTTTTGTTATCCTTGGGAAATCTAGTCTGTGACACTGTTTTGCAGGTTCTGGACCTGATACCTGCTCTGATGGTGGGGTTTCTAACTCTATTTCATATATTTGTCAGTTAAGGCCCCCCATACACGGTCAAACATTTTGCGCAAACTCTTTACGCAAACCTGATGCCGGACAAATTTAGGCCATACATGTCAAACATTAAACAGCCCACACGGTCAAAAGTCTCATAAATCTCCATCTGAATTTTCTTTTCTTCTCTCAAGTAAGGACGATATAAATGTTGATGTATATGTATCGTAATTAGGTTTCCTTAAAGATTTCAGTATTTTTAAGCATTTGGTAACTCATCATGAAAAACGAGTAGTCCAAAAACCTAAAAAAACTAAACTTAAAATAATTGTATAGTAAACAATTTGACCAGTTTGAGTTGTTTTTATGCAGCTCTTTTCAGATAATATGTTGATTATGAGGACTTTTACTTTTAAAGTCCTTTCATAACTAACTGATTATTATCTAAAGAAGGCTGCATCGGAGCAGCCAAAACCGGTCAAATTTTTAAAATACAATTATTTTGTGTAAAGGAGTATTTTTTAATAAATTTATATATTCACATGATTTTAAACTATTCTAGTCTTGTGAATCATTTTTAGACACACAGGGCTCAATTTAGTTATTTAATATGAACTGAAGTGTAGAGATTTTAGTGGTTTCTTTTCCTTGATTAAAAAGTCTAGTATAAGTTGAAAATTAATTAGTGGTTACTCAAAAGTATCTAGAGTGTGAAAATATTGGTGCTTTAGACTAGCTGCGGTAAATGTCTATCTCACTAAGCTTCGACACGAGGGCCGTAAAATGTCCCACGAAGCAAGCCAATATAAATTCCGATCGTGCCACAGTCTTCTAATTTATTTCGTGCAGATTTCCTCTTTTATTTCATTTAAATTTTAGAGGAAAATTTACGCTACAAACTTTATGAACTACAATTGGAGAAAAATTTAACACTTAGATAAGAGTTTTTGATTTTTTAAATTAATATACTGGAGTATGTTAGAAGCAGGAATTCTTTTGTAAGAATATCAATATCAATCTGTACTTTAGTCTGGATGCAAAATATATATATACAGGGTGGGACAAAAAAACCCGCTCATTTTCGAACACTTATAGCTCAGCTTCTGTAATAGATATATATAATAGATATGGGGTTTGCGGGGTATGAAAACTGCATTCTTCTACTTTAAATTTCTTATCTATTACTTTAAAAACTATTGGGAGGAAGCAAGGCAAAGACGGTTTGAAATAGGGTCTTAGGAAAGTCGTTCACCTGTGGGCAGTAATAGGTGTCGTGCAGTATAACTTTGATAGAATAAATTACTATATGGTGGAGGGGGTCTTTGTAGGTATGTGGGAGGAGTCTCTCAGTGTTATGAACAAACATTGAAGATGTGTTAAGCACAATGTTTCCTGAAGTCTGGGCAATTCTCTTGCAAGTATCAAGTTAAGGGACAGGGTAACATCTTGCATAAGCGTGTAATTTAGCATTTGATCTTTAATTTCAGGCAACATTGTGCTTAACCCATGTTCAGTTTTTGTTATATTATAACACTGAGGGACTCATCCCACTTACTTACAAAGAACCCCCTTCCCTTCTCTCCCTTATGCTTATGGTAATTTATTCTATCAAAACTATAATACCAGATAACAATTACTACCCGGGCAACGACATTTTTTAGGACCCTATTTCAAACCGTCATTGCATAGCTTTCACCAAATTTAAAGTAGAAGAATGTAGTTTTCAGACCATGTAAACCCCATATCTCTACCTACTACAGAAGCTGAGCTATGAGTGTTAAAAAAAGTGAGGTTTTTTTGGCCCACCCTGTATATACAGGGTGTTTGGTCGAAGATGTAACAAACGAAGAGGGCAGATTCTACCCATCATTTGCAACGAAAAACACTATATATACCATNCCTCCATCATATGGTTATTTATTCTATCAAAATTATAATACCAGATAACGATTACTATCCGGACAACGACTTTTTTTAAGACCCTATTTCAAACCGTCATTGCATGGCTTTCACCCAATAGCTTTTAAAGTTATAGATATAAAATTTAAAGTAGAAGAATATAGTGTTCAGACCCCGCAAACCCCATATCACTATTTATTACAGAAGCTGAGGTATAAGTTTTAAAAAAAAGTGTGGTTTTTTTTGGCCCACCTTGTAGATACTTAGTTGATAGGCACTTCTTTAGACTCCCCTTAAAGCAGAAGGGAGTGTTAATCTAAAGAAGGTGCACTGAATGTTCTTCTTTAAACTGTTACTCTCCTTATTGTCCATATCTTCTTTATTGTCTATCTGGGCACAGTGCTACCTATTAATTTTTATACATTGGTGTGCGCTAAAGAGTGGCTCATGTAGGAGGCCATGTTTTATCGACAAATATTAAATAGAACTTGAGATTAAATATTTACCGCATCGTATGGCTCCCCACTTTCCGATGTTTACAATGGCACGTTGAGTCTACAGTGCATTTCACCCCTTCCCCAAACCCTCGTCTCCTCAGCCTTCTGGCCGTCGAGGCTTTTCTATTCTTTATCATTTGCTTTGCATACGTTTGTGCTGTCTTTTTTATTTGAATACTGTTTACATTGCTATTGCTTTTACTTTTTTTTTTTTCTCATCTTAATAATATTTTTGGGTCTACTGACATATTATGACAGTAGACTCAAAAACCACCAATTCAGAAATAATTCCTACAATCTTATGTTTGACAAATTTTATGTTTTCTTTCTAGGAGGACCTGTAGGAAAGAAGGGAGGGGTAAAAATGTATTCCCAAAAGGGGTGTTTGAGTAGTTTTTCACTTATATCTTTTAAAAATAATCAACATTTTGAAAAAAAAAAAAGGAAGCAATTTGATAGCATTAAATTCTGTTTCGAGTGACACCAAAAGTGCATTCTATAGCTACCAAACTAGAGTAGGTCAAGGATGGGCAAATTTCCCACTGTTACAAGTTTTTCATAAAATTATTTAATATAAAAGTTTTATTTTTAGATTTTAGGATGGATACATGAAACGAAAAGCAATTTTAGGATGGTTATAATGAAACCAAAAGCAAATTATATGGTCCTCCTGTTAGCAAACTATAGTAGATGAAAGGTGGACTAATTTTCAACATCAATGAAAAAAGTTGGTTTCAACTTCAAGTTTTAGGAGGTATATTAAAAAAATATAAATGGGCAATTAGACTAATTGCCAACTTAGTTTTGAAGACTCAAGAGCAATTCCTTTTATGTGACAGAAACAAGGAGCGAATAGAAACAAACTTATACACAAATAATTTTATCTACGATTGATACGTAATATAAACATTGTATCTCTGTTTAGATTCGTAGAAAGTGATTCTATACACACCTGTATTAATTGCGCATGTGTGTCTCATAGTTTTGAATAATTCCTCTTTTTTTCCACCCTAGTGACGAAAAGAAGAAGAATTCCTCTTTTTCCACTCTAGTGAGGAAAAGAAGAAGAATTATTCTTCAACATTACACACGATTAGCGAGTTTGTTTACATTTAACATAACTAATTTGATGTTTATTTAATAAAAGTAACTGTTTGTATTGAGTTTTTTGTGAAAATCAATGAGTGATTTAAGTGATTATGAAGAATATGAGGAGAATAATACACCTTCCAAAATAATTAATTCGGCACAAAATACAACTAATGAATTGATGTCATCTTTATCAAAAGAGAAATACGAGCTTACATACAGGAAGTTTATTATTTTTTTCTGCATTTATTATTATAATCTAACAATCGTAGATAAAGTACGGTACGCAACTCGTGCGAAAACGGTGTGTGTATAGTTGTTATGGAATGAGAAGGGTGAGATGAAGATGGTGGGTAGACCCACTACTACTTACTTTTACTATCTACTTTCTTTGTCTCTCCGACATTCCTATATATACCCCTCAAGTTGTCCTTTCAAGTTGTCTCTAACCCGTCTAATCACCCTCACTCTTTCTACCCAGAGTATAGTCACTTTCAAGCGCCCTCTTTTCTCCCCCCTTTTTCTCCTTTCTCGCTCTTTCACCCAGGTTTTGTATTGCACTCTCACTGAACTAGTTTGTTTACAAAACTTTTTTAATAATATAGATAGACAATAACTAATAACAATCACAACTACATACTTAAACTACTGATTATTTTAAACTAACTTCAGCACTTGACACTTATAGTAATAATTCACAATTATTTAATCACTAAATTACTCTTTCATTCATATTTTACGTTCATCAAACTTTATCGAAACTTGATTATCTCACACGTGGAATAGATAAAAAAATCCCGTCAAGTACTTGCCAGCAAGTTACTAAAAGGGTTTCTTCGGTCATAAGAAATAATTATAATTATATATTTTTTTAAACAAAAACATCTATTGTTAACTTTTAAAAATCTAGATGTGCATATATTATTATTCTTTACTATCTTCGGTATGCGCTTATTGAATTCTTTTAGGGGTAAAATGGCCGCCAATTTGGAAACAAAATATATTTTTGTGAACCAAATTTCAATACCTTTCAAATGATACCCAACTTCGATTTTTCAAATCACAAAAATTTTGGGGCCCCCTAGTTACGCCCCCCTAAAATTTTTAAAAATTGACTTTTTTATATCAACTTCCGGAAATATCATTGGACCACAGAGACGCATATTTTTGTGTCTTTGCCTTATTTTTAGGACCTGTCCTATTGGGCTAGCGGGGGGGGGGACATTTTTTTTTGCGTTTTGTTTTAATTTTTAGGGGGGTAAAATGGCCACCAATTTGGAAACAAAATATATTTTTGTGAACCAAATTTCAATACCTTTCAAATGATACCCAACTTCGATTTTTCAAATCACAAAAATTTTGGGGCCCCCTAGTTACGCCCCCCTAAAAATTCTAAAATTTTACTTTTTTTAAATCAACTCCTGGAAATTTTATTGGACTACAGAGATTTATATTTATGTATTTTTGCCTTATTTTAGGACCTATTCTAATGGGGTAGTGCAGGGGGGGTAAATTTTGGGTTTGTTTGAATTTTTTGGGGGGTAAAATGGCCGCCATTTTGAAAATGCGATACATATTTGTAATCTACATTTCAATACCTTTGAAATGATACCCAACTTGAAAATTACAAAAAATGTAAAATATTGCGCGGTGATCGCAATTGATCGCAGATCGCAGAAATTTGGAGTGTTAAAGTTCGCAATAGGTTTTCTGTTTTTGGGCAAAAAAGTTTAACTTAAATACCAAATTTCAAGTCAATAGCGTCAGTAGGTTGGGAGATATAATCCAAGTTGCGACGGACGGACGGACGGACGGACGGACGGACGGACACACTACCAAAAGCATAAGGGTTTCTAGGACGACCTCGAAACCCTAAAAATGAAATTGATAAAGGTAAGAAACAAAATTATTGGAATAATAACTTAAAATAATCGATTTTAACTTTTTAAGTTGATTAGATTTTTATGTTTTATTTTCATGATATGGAAGATGTTGAAGGAATTTAAGTTTTATTACATTTTTTTTTCTTTATTGCGATGTTTTATTAAGTTAAGTGCTGCTAACTAGTTTTCAGAAATAACATCACCTACGCTTCAAAGTTTACAGACTTTACCATTAAAATTTTGCTTATAAATTGTAGTTCTATATTATCATCTTATCAAATAACCAAATAAAACAATAGATAAAGTAAATATAACCATCCTATAATCTTAAAATTAAGCTTAATTTCTTATTCGTAGAAATTTATAAATCCACCCTTCCTTCTCTGAACTATGTTATAACAAACACTACCTTTAATGATTCTCAATCTTCCCAATCTCGTATCAGTTTTCTTTTTTTCGAGATTCAAAACTTTCCAGACTCTCTCTTATTTTTACTACGTTTTTATTAACTTGGTTTCTTGTTTGTTTGTCCGGTACAAATCTTGCAAACGATTTTTGACTAACTTACCGAATAGCCAGGCACTTGAAACTTTTAGAATAGCAGAGAACACGACGACAATGCATTATTTAATACTTTCAGCCATCTTTCAGCAAAATTTAATTAGTTTTCTGCAAATTGTGCTATATGGAAAGTTAGTTCGGAAAAAATCCGCAAGTTGTTTTATTTGTTTTGTCATATCCCAATTATTTACAATCCTTATTTTGACAGATTTCCAATTTAAGATTTTTTATTGAGAGGTAAACATTAAATGACAGCAAAAAAGAATAAGTAAACCAAGTAAACAAAAAATGAATTAATTGAATTAAAAACGTAGTATATAAAAAGTTCTTTTTATCTTGTAATTATTTGTTTTAATTTTTCTATTTTAATCTCTTCTTTTATATAGTTCGCCATATCGTATTTTACATTCTTAATTCTACATATTGAAAAGCACATTGAGTTAAACATGAAGATAAGGTTGAACTGTTAAATAAAAATTCAGTTTATTCTAAAAAAAGTCTAATTGATATACATTATATGCCTTTGATGGTCTGTTGTAACTTGAATTGTTTACTCTAGTGAGTTATACAAATTTGCGCATGTAAATTTGTTGATAGTGTAGTATAGATAGAGAAGTACACAGTAATTGGTACATGACGCTGCAACTAGCAAATCTCTCGTCCATAATAATCAAGAATTGACAATAAAAGGTTCGGTCTCTACGAATTCTTTATAAACGTGATTTTGAGTACATCAAACAACCAAAGCTTTGACCCCTTTAAATTCCTTATATCATAGGGGTTTGGAAAGGCTATGAAAGTTTAGAATGCTTAGATTCTTCCGTTTCCTCAAATTCTGTTTGTTTGTTTTTTAATCGAATTCCTCAACCCTTTAAACAATGTATGTGCTGGGCCAACACATTGTTAAAAATATGAATAGTCTAATATGTATGAGATTAAATAATATTATTGTTGACAATCATTTTTTTCTTATAATTTAATTAAATAAATTAATAATTTATTTACCCCTATATCTTCAAAAGTACTCATTAATAAATTTTTACAAAATTTGGATAGTCCTACTGTTACTTAATTAAATTCCCGTGTTTCTCCAAGATTTAACCTAGGATTGTAACCAAAATTTGACTTACTTCCTTACCACCTAGAACTCGATTCCTGACACATAAAAACAGAAAATTGGACCAGGTAAGTACTTCTTCTTAAAGATGAGCGATAAAGTGGTTGATATCGCATTCAAAATAGTAGTTACGCAAAACAGCAGATTTCTGCACTTACTATTTTACCGCACTTGTTTTACTTTACCGCACTCATTTTACTTTACCGCACTCCAGTGTCCTAAATTAAAGAACGAACATAAAGAACTTAAATCTAAACAAAGATTAAATAATCCAAATAATAACAATATTATTGTTATTATAATAATTTTTAAATTCGGAGATAATCAAAAGTGAGATAATTAAAATTACCTTCGGTAAGCTTGAATGGTTGATTTTGTGAATCAACACACTTTTAATTATGTATAAAGTGGAATGCAAAAATCAAATTTGATTTTTGGTTAAATGTTGGATTCATTTTTAAAATTGTTTTGATATTTAATTATATTATGGGCACTACTTATGTAGTGCTTTTAGGGATTAGCAACAGAAACATTTATAAAAAAGAAAAATAAAATATAAAACATTTTAACATATTTTAGTAGTAAAAGTACATAAAGTACAAGTAAAAGTACATATTTTAGTAGTAAAAATACATAAAGTACAAGTAAAAGTACATATTTTAGTAGTAAAAATACATAAAGTACAAGTAAAAGTACACATTTTAGTAGTAAAAGTACATAAAGTACAAGTAAAAGTACATATTTTAGTAGTAAAAATACATAAAGTACAAGTAAAAGTACATATTTTAGTAGTAAAAATACATAAAGTACAAGTAAAAGTACACATTTTAGTAGTAAAAGTACATAAAGTACAAGTAAAAGTACATATTTTAGTAGTAAAAGTACATAAAGGACAAGTAAAAGTACATATTTTAGTAGTAAAAGTACATAAAGTACATATTTTAGTAGTAAAAATAAGAAGGTAGGGTTAGCGAGATGCTGTCAAATAAAATCTTATATCTCTGTATTTTTATAAATTCTTATAATTCTAAAAAAATTCTGTAAAATTATTCTTTATTATTATTATGTAAAAAATTCTGTAAAATTATAAATTCTTATATCTCTGTATTTTTAAGTACACATTATTCATTCTATTAGTAGTAAAAATGTTTATTTATTAAATCCATTACAAACTGATACAGAATAATCTTCTTTGAATACACATTAAGCCCAACCAAAGGGTGTTATTCTAACGATAATAACGTTTTACCTTTAACGATCAAATACAAAAACAATTTAAATGACATATAAATAAAATTGAAAATAAACATTATACATAATATGATCTCTTTTGTTGTTTGAAAAATAATACAAAATGTTAGTATAAAATAACATCCTTTTATGTACATTTTATCAATGAGGTAAATTCTAGTTATTATATCAAAATAGATGCAATAATATAGTGGGTGTTAATCTATTTAATTTATATTTTAATATATTTTGTCCATACTATAGCTATTTTTATATAATATATAATTATATTAAATTGATTTTTACCTTATTATTAAAGTTTTTGTTTTGTTTTGTTCGCATTTTTTTTATATAATATTGCCTCCATTATCCGGTTCCTCTGTGCGCTACTATCTTTATATAGATAGATAATTCCTTGGAAAAACTTCTTGCAAGTAGATGTAAAATTAAATAAAATAATACCGCGGAAATGCCCGCTTATCATGTAGAGGCAATTTCGTGGAAAGGCAAACTCTATGTGATATGGTTTAGCATTACTGAGCTAAAAATAAATCTCTTACGTAAAGATGAACTCAATAGACCTGTTAATTATGCACAACGCTGTATCCACAAGAATGTTACTGAATTAGAAACATTTCATTTTTGTTGAAATATAACTTGTAAATGAAACTCTTCAAAAAAGATATTATTCCAGCATGATTAGACATATTAGTTAAATAATTTAATAATATTCTTGAAAATAAATTTTAATTATCATGCTAAAATTTAAATTTTCCGCGTTCTTTCTTAAATTTTAATAAATATTCTTTCCAAACTTTCTCATTAAAAGAGAAAGTATTGTGATGGTGCGAAAATTTGATTTTAATATTTGAATGGATTTACTATTTGAGGTCTTAATGAGTCCAAAAAGTGGGTTTTTAAAAAATGTCTGTCTGCGTAGACTGTGCACATGCTTAGAAAAAATCATACCCTGAAGAGAAATCGAGAAATGAAGTTTTCAGTTTTGACGATTATGATTAAAAAATGTCTAAAATGTAGTCTATATAAATACGAATCCAACGATATAATAAACCGTTTACCTAGAAAAACCTAGTTCATGAATAAATAGCTTTAAACGTAGACGGAGAGAGACCCGGATCGATTCTCCGACGAGGAGAATTTTTATTGATTTTTTTATTTATAGCTATACAATATGTTCAAAATGTACGTACGAAAATATGTCGATTTAAAAATGTTTATTATTGTTAATAGGTGTCTTTTTACTACGTTTTTATTAGCTTGCTTTCTTGTTTGTTTGTTTGTCCAGTAAAAAATCTTGTAATCGATTTTTTACTAACTTCTCGAGTAGCTAAACATTTTAAAAGTTAGAATAGCTCAGAACACGATGACAATACATTTTACACCTGTAGCCACCTTTCAGCAGAATTTAATTCGTTTTCAGCAAATTTTGCTGTATGGCAAGTAAGTTCAGAAAAAATTCCGCATGTCCCATATTTACAATGTTTATTTTGACAGGTTTCAAATTTATGATTTATGACAGAAAATTTTAAAACGTAGTAAATAAAAAAGTTCTTTTTCTCGTGCAATTATTCTTATTTATGTCTGAATTTGTTTGACTCTCTGAAAACGGTTGTTTTGATAGAATGCATTATAACACACATTAATGCATCACAGCTTTTTTGACATTGGTTCATAAAACTATAATACAGCTCTAATGGTGAGAGCAACCATTTATTAAGGTTATTGATTTGTATACTTGATTTTATTTATTATGATTTAAAACAGTTATAATAAATATTTATTTAAAAGTAAATGTATTAGAAAGGACAAATTAGATTTCAAATTTTGAATTTATACTTAGAAACTGGTATATGTTTATAAATGCACACTGACCAATCAATAAGAGAAGAGTTGCGGGGGTGTTTGGTGTGTGCTCATTGAAAACTTTATACAACAAATTATAATAATATGCTCTAAACTCAAAATCTCTATTATTTTCCAATTTTATGTAAATCTCTTTTAGAAATGCCGTGATTCACTCTAAGTCGGCTAATTGTTATCATATTTCTATTTTTGTCAAATCCTTTAAACCCTTAGATTAATAGATTAAACCTTAGGATTAGATTCTAGTTCCGCATGAATTAATTTGTAACAAGAAAGCAATATTACAACACTTCTGTTTTTATAAGGGGAGTAACAGTTTAGAGAAGAACATTCTATTCATTTTTCTTTAGATTGTTACTCTCTTTTTTCTTTATAAGGGGAGGAACATTCTAAAGAAGTGCTGAGACATTTCACCAATACATCCCTCTGACCAAAATATAAATATCTTCGAAAAAACCCAGCTAATATTATAACTTTTACTTAAGTAAGTAATAAAGTAATTAGTTAAGTGTGAGCTCGGTTATGTAACATCTAGATTTACAGTTCATTATTAGTTAGATCTTGATATTTTCGTTGATTCTGTAACGACGTTGTGTTGAAAATATCTTATTTTTCAGTCTTGAGAATGGCAGTTTAGTATCAAAACATTACCTTGATAAATGATGTTATAATTATTATCCTAAAAGAATTTGCAAGCCTTAGAATAATACTATATATAGAAGGAGGGGCACTGATTACATTGAAGCCAACTTTGAAACTTTGGTTGTGTACCTTATTTGCGTTCTAAAAATTCATTTTTGTAATTTGTGACGTCATAACTCTAAAATTATTTGCCTTCGGTTTTTTAATTTAATTTTTTTTTTTATTAAATTATAATTATTGATAGTCAGTTTAGTTTATTGTAATATTTTTGTTGTGTTTTATCTTATTTTAGCTTCAAATATGCTAAAAATAATGTTTATTATATCATGCCGGGCGAGTTGAATAAAATTACGTCAGAGTGAAACGTAAAAAATAACCAATGGCAGGGCTTGTTTTCTTGACGTTTGTGAGCGGGTTTTGAATAGTTACTAAAGCGTGGCCAACCTTCTCCAGCTTAAATGAAAAAAAGAGTGTTGTTATGTTGGTCCCCTGGTCTAAGGGACACAACCTCTCGGCAAAAGTTGGCTTCAGTCTCTTATCAGTAATTGCTTAGGATTTCGATTCTATGCTCCTTCTATATATAGTATTATTCTATGCACTAAGCTCATAGTAAATTTCTTGTTTTGTATTTTGCTGTTTTAGGTGGGACAGCTCTGCTCTAAAGGCCCCCATACATGGTCATAATTTTAGCGCAAATATCGTGTACGCACAAACATTTTGGTTATGGACTACCATCTGGGGCCCGCAGTAAGGAATCCGTAACCGAGCTAAAAAGCAGAACATCCATGCGTCCAATATGAAGTATTGTTTCAGTAAATATTATTATTGATTATATATATAATATTATCAATTATTAGGGTCCGTAGGCAAAACCTAGGGCCCTTATATTTTCCTGTGTGTGTCTGTCTGTCGCCTGCTCTCACGGCTACACCTTTCGTCCGATGACTTTGAAATTTGGTATGAATATATGTAATATAAGGGTCCTTGGTTTTGCCTACGGACCCTAATAAAATTGATAATATTATATAATATAATCAATAATAATATTTACTGAAAAAATACTTCATTTTGGACGCATGGATGTTCTGCTTTTTAGCTCGGTTAAGGATTCCTTACTGCGGGCCCCAGATGGTAGTCCATAACCATCATTTTTACTGTGTATATTGATGTTTGACAGATATGGCCTAAATTTGCCCGACATCAGGTTTGCGTAAACATATTTGCGCAAATATATTGCGTAAAATTTTTGATCGTGTATGGGGACCTTATTTCTGTAGACTTATGATTGCTTAGTGGAATCATGTCCTTCTGAAGGAATTGTATTATGGAATTTGGAACCTCGTATCTTCTGATCTATTAAAATATCATACTTGGTATTTACATTTGTCTATCTGTTTTAATTTTAGAGAACTCAGAATTTGTGTTAAATTGGTTTATTTATTTCATGATATGTATCTAAATATGTTATTAATTTATTTTAGTAAAGTATTAAAAATATCTGTAAAAAAAAAATAAAACTAATTTTTCATTAACTATGATTAGAACCAGTCTAAAATATCAAACGAAAAACTTAGTTGTTAATCTATAAGGTAACAGTTACTTTACAACATTTTATTTTTGTCACGAAAAAAGTGTTGTCTATTTGCATACACATTTGGCTTAATCTGATATAGATAATAAAATGTGGAGTAAGGTTTCAAAAATAAGTTTATTATTATTAACTACGGGAAACAGACAGAGAAAAACAAGCTCCTGCGCCGGGGTTTGAACCCGGGCCTCTGTATTTAAAATCGGGTTAAGGTATCTATAACGCCAGGGGAAACCATACTCCCGCGTAGCTTAGCTGGTAAGAGCACTGTACTGGAAATACAGAGGCCCGGGTTCAAACCCCGGCGCAGGAGCTTGTTTTTCTCTGTCTGTTTCCCGTAGTTAATAATAATTATAATTTGATTTAAATTAAAATTTAATCTTTCTGTAGTATAAATACTACCAAAATCGTAAAAATTAAATAAGTTTATTTGAATTTCTTTATCTCTAAATAAATTATACCAAATTTATTTTTAGTTTTAACATCCTTACTTCCTAATGCACGCGAGATAAGAATAACAAAAATAAATAATGTGGTGGTATATGTCTTATTTTTTTTAAATGTTATTTTTCTAAAGACTTACTATTTATTACGCGCGTATGTAACACATTAGAGATTACAGTATTTAAAGATGTGAGAATTGACAAGATAACTTCATATCTCTTATTCTGTTATTGATGTAAGTTAAAAACCTTTATACACTGTTATGTGATTCTTACCTATTCGTTCTGCATAATCATGTGTTTGTCATGACTCATAACCTAATAATGAAATGCCCACAAAGAAACACCGACAAAGGCAGCACCTGCGTGATTGCATCATCCCGACAAAGGATCACCCCGAGTAATGGAACACCCAGGTACAATCTAATGTCTAGGAAACCAGTAAATATACACCGTTCTTCTATCCAGTCGTCAGTATATCTAGTGTTTGCTTGGAGTCAACACCACACCAAAAAAATGCTTCCAGCTGTGAAAGCGAAACGTCGGATTTCATCCCCTTCGTGACGCGGATTTCACCGGAAAATCAAGCTGTTTATTAATAATGGTATTGTTCAATGGAAGTCTCTAAATTGAGTAAGTTAATTGAGTTGTTCATTCGGGGTTTGAAGTCAAAAGTTAATGTTCTCCTGGAGTAGAGAAAAAAGATGATAATATGGTTAACTTTTACCAAATACAGTTAAACTTTGGTACATTTAGTCCTTCTAACTTTGTACTTACTTACTTAACTCCATGGTGGTAAAAACCGTGAAAGCCTCTTTCCTACTCAACAACTTCTCTCCTATCCTCTTTGTACTAAGCCCACCAGCTCAGGATCAAAGCATTTGTTTTAAGAGTTGAGCTAGCTACTAGTACTTATAATAATAATAATTCTAAAAAACATTTAATACTTAAGGTAACCAGTGACTGCTGCGGTCCTTAAAAAAATAAGTTTTTGTCCAAATTTATTTCTATCCTGACTTCTTTTCCTTCGATTTCTAATTCTATAACCATTTCTTGTTTCTAGGGGCTGCTTTATTGTTGTGTTATTGTCGGAGCACATATTGTGTCTAAGTTTTAGTTTTTAGTAGTCGGGAAGTGGGTCAAATTTAGGTTCCAAGATTTGTCCTTGACGAATATGTGAAATTACCCTTTAATTAAAAGGGTGTATAAAATGAGCTAGCTTCTGCTTTATTAAATAATTATTTAAAAATAATTAATTATTAATAATTATTTATTAAATAATTTCTTCCTAGAAATTATTTTCTAATGTTGATGTAATCAAAATTTGATATTAACATTAATTAAACAATTTGATATTTAATATTAAAACTTATTAACTAAATTAAACATGTATCTATTTAAAAGAAATTTCCTAATAATGCATCTTCCACACGGGGCTGAATTCAGGAGAACCTCACAGCTTTGAAAATTGACGCTTATTATTGACGTTAAAAATAAAACGTAATTTTTATAAAATGTAAGTGAGCTGTGCCTAAATGATGTGATTTAATGCTCTAACTTTTGTTACTTGTCATGAAAAACGGAGTTTTCTTCGAAAGGTGATATTATTTATACCTATGTTGGAGAGTTGTGTTCACTTTACTAACCCTAAAATCTCCAAATCTCAGTGTTGAGGGTGGAAAACAGGAGCCGGTTGTCTTGTTTGATTTATATGTTTTGACTCTTTGCCTTCCTAACAGTAGACCAGAGAAAACACTAGACCGTAAAAAAAGAAACCATTATAAAAACCATCCGGACTAAACATTTTTCACCATTTTCTTATAATATATCATGAAATAATAAGTAATAACGATAACTTTTATCTGTTATAATGTATGCTATTATAATAACTTTGCTGCCAGTTATTGAACTTGAAATTACCAACCGGACCCTCATAATTTTTTTGTCGGCCTTTTTTCCCCCTAAATATTTTTCCTACTTCTACTAACTGGAGAAGAGGACAGATGTTGGATATAATTTAAAAAAATATACGCAGCCAAGAATAAAAATAGAAAAAACAGTTTATAGTTCTCTAGTTATTAAGTTTTACCCATATTGCTTCTGTCCCTTACACATTTATGCCACCAAGTGGAAATTTATTCACTAAGAGCTTTTTAATCATTATGTACGTTATTGTCGAAGCAATTACAGATATGTTGGGGATAATTTCTTATGTACAATAAAATTTCTAAGAGCAGGATAAATACTTTTTGTCAAAACGTCGCCATAGCTATAATTATGAATTATTAATTTAAATGTGAAATTATCATTTATATAATTTTGCTAAAACGTGGTCTGCCAATAATTAGTGAGTTCGTGAGGCTCGTAGCTTCCTCGCATCTGATAGTATACTTTTTACTAGTTTTGTATACTAAAATGATTTCATGATTTTAGGTTTCTGTACAAAGTAAAAAAAGAAACCTCATATAACGGCTCTGTTTGTCTGTCTTTCTGTCTGTCCGTTGGCTTGTTGAAACAAGTTTTTATTCATAAACTACTACAGCTAGAAACACGAAAGTTGGCACACTGGTGCATCTCGGCATTTGAGACAACACATTTACACCTAATATTTCCAAGATGGCGGCCCGGCCAATATGGCGGGTGACTAAAAAGAAGTTTTAAGTTGTCGTATCATGTTATACATCAATTTAAAGGCATTGAAGTGTAGAAAAAGAATATGCAACTATTAATATAACACATAGAATATTTTTAAGATGGCGGCCAATATGGCGGGCGATTAAAAAAAGTTTTTAGTAATTATGGCATGTTATACATCAATTTAATGTTCTTGATGTAGAGAAAGAAATTACAACTAATAAAATAACACACGTAATATTTATAAGATGGCAGCCAATATTACGGCCGACTAAATAAAAAAAACGTTTTTTGGCACCATGACATGTTGTACATCAATTTAAAGGTCTTGAAGTGTAGAAAAAGAATATGCAACTATTACACTTAATAATTAAACGTAATCGTACAGAAACCGGCGATTTTCACCTTACGTACTTACGTGAAGCGCGCCTTACTTGATTAAAACTTATTATTGTCAAATTGATTTAATTTTTCCCTAGTTTTTAAACCTTTTAATTGTTTTGATTTTTATACATGAATTAAAGTATATATTAGCAACATTTAAAGAGCGCAAATGGTTGAAATTGATCTTGGGCTATGTCCGAGCTTCTTTCGACAAAGTGTCTAAATATTATAAAAAGCAGATGAGCTCTTCTATAATATAGGTGTAAATTAATCTATCTTTGTGGAGAAGCACACCTGATAAAAGGTTGAAGCTTATATGGGACAAACAAGAGGCTAACATATGACCTACCATGCAAATAAAAGGACAAGTTGTTTTTAAGGTAGGTGATGGTTCGTAAAAATTGAGAAACAGACCGGTAGACTGATACATGACCGAAAATGACCCTTTTTGTCTAAAACGGATTCCTGTCTTGGAATTTTTTAAAATCGGAGTCACAAAAAAAAATGCTATCAGTTCGTCTCCAGAACGATCACATAGCTTTTTTTAACCTTCGGAAAGCTAAGAAGCTAAATAAAAATTTAACAATAGGAAGATTTGTGAGCCTACTTAGATAAGTAGTGTTTTTATTTTCTACTGCGAGGTTATATCCTTACTAGATTTATAAAGAAAATTACCCTTTCTACAAGCGTTTATTTATACTGCGAGGTTATATCCTTACTAGATTTATAAAGAAAATTACCCTTTCTACAAGCGTTTATTTATACTGCGAGGTTATATCCTTACTAGATTTATAAAGAAAATTACCCTTTCTACAAGCGTTTATTTATACTGCGAGGTTATATCCTTACTAGATTTATAAAGAAAATTACCCTTTCTACAAGCGTTTATTTATACTGCGAGGTTATATCCTTACTAGATTTATAAAGAAAATTACCCTTTCTACAAGCGTTTATTTATACTGCGAGGTTATATCCTTACTAGATTTATAAAGAAAATTACCCTTTCTACAAGCGTTTATTTATACTGCGAGGTTATATCCTTACTAGATTTATAAAGAAAATTACCCTTTCTACAAGCGTTTATTTATACTGCGAGGTTATATCCTTACTAGATTTATAAAGAAAATTACCCTTTCTACAAGCGTTTATTTATACTGCGAGGTTATATCCTTACTAGATTTATAAAGAAAATTACCCTTTCTACAAGCGTTTATTTATACTGCGAGGTTATATCCTTACTAGATTTATAAAGAAAATTACCCTTTCTACAAGCGTTTATTTATACTGCGAGGTTATATCCTTACTAGATTTATAAAGAAAATTACCCTTTCTACAAGCGTTTATTTATACTGCGAGGTTATATCCNTGAGCGAGAGCAGCGATCTAGTAAGATGCTGAGATGGTTCCCGGATCATAATTTTAGATTGCCGCATACCCGAAGCAGTGTTCCAGATTCTTTTCATATCTAGCCTCATGAAGGTCCTTATGGAATGTTTCACTCCACATCGTGGCACGCCAACAACTGGTTCTGGTGTAATTGGGGTCAAATTGGAACCCGTCTAGATTTATAAAGAAAATTACCCTTTCTATAAGCGTTTATTTATACTGCGGGGTTATATCCTTACTAGATTTATAAAGAAAATTACCCTTTCTACAAGCGTTTATTTAACTTGCAATGTTTGTATGTATGTATGTTCGGGTCAAATCTTGCAACTGAATTTTAAACGTTTAGTTTCGATGACAATGCATGATTAGCTAAGTGAAGTCAATCTAAATCCAATATAGCGGTGGGCAGTCCAAGATGGTAGGCTAGTTATTTTTTTAGTACGCCCGTAGGTATCAAATGAGAGGGTTTGCTGTGAAGATTACGAATAGCTTGTTTTTAAAAACATATTTTTTAATAATCAACTTATTTATTTAAGGAAAAGATGGATTATGTCCATTGCATTTTCATTCTCACCAAATTGGCATCCCCTTTTGTGAACCTTAGCTCTTACTTTGTAGGACCTCTTTGTGTGAACCTTTGTTCTTATATTTTTAGGACCCACTTAAGTGAACCTCTTCTTTTCCTGTTCTTATATATATTTTAATAAAGCGCATTGTTGACATTTTATTTAATAATTTCTTTAGTCTTATAAAGGATTGCATCAGTGATAATTCGTGCCACAAAATCCTAACCACGTTTGAATCCAAAGTAGAATTTTGTCTCGATACTTTAAAAGTCTGTAACAAATGGGATACTTTATGTTGTTCTAAGTATAAACTCTGCGGGTATTCGAGTAGTTTTACAGCAACCGAATAAATCTTATAATCAAAATCCTATTAGGTTTGCAATTGTAATAAATATTTGTAAATCTACTACTGCACAATAAAGTTTGTGTAATTTATAATACAGCTCTGTCTTGTTCATAATTATAGTACTACTAGAATTGTAATTTTACTAATGTTAGTTTATGTAATTGCCGTAGTCAAATTGTCTTCCTTTATCAAAAACTAAAACTAGAAAGTCTTAACTTAAAAGCAAGAGTAAATACATGATTAGAAATGTAAATATGCCTTGAAACAAACGTTCACTCTTTTAAATTTATATGATTTAAATGCAATCTACCTTCTAGCCAAATGCACATTCTTCATTAACATTTTAAATTAATCACTTAAATTCAAATGTAATTAAATATTAATAATTCAATTTTTAAGTTTTTAGTAGTATTTATACTATGGAAAGTATAAATCAAATTATAATAATTAACACTGGGAGACAGAAAGAGAAAAATAGACTCGGCGCTGGAGTCTATGTTTCTCTGTCTGTCTCCCAGTGTTAATAATAATTATAATTTGATTTAAATTAAATATTAATATGTATTTTATTTATTTTATTTAAATGCCTTAAATTGAGGCTATAATTTTAATATTAGTTTGACATATTTACTAAGCGTTCATAAACAATTTAAATTTGAAGAGGTAAATATTTTCAATTAAATCCCTCTCTATTTGAGAAGATGATAGGATATAGTCACACACATTTAATTGAATTTTGAGTCTAGGGAATTAAGCAGTGACGCCCACACCACAGTGATTAAGTTCAAGCCATTGAAAACAGTAGATAGTCTAAGTGTAGGAAACCAAGGAGAAAAGGCTGGTCTCGAGTATATGCTTATAAATAAACAATAAGAGTAAGACCCTTAAAAAGGTCTTTTGCTTTTTGTCCGACATATAGGAAGAGTTTAATGGAATTATAATTTGTTAATTACTTCAATTACCACATAATTTAATCTATATATATAAAATCCAAATACCACTCACTGACTCACTGACTCACTGACACATCACGATATCTCTGAAACCACTGGACCTACAAGCATGAAATTTTGTAGGTGTGTTCCTCTTACCTCCGGTGCTCGCTAAGAAATATTTTTAAAATCTGCCATCTTGATTCAAGATGGCGGCAATTTATATACAAAATTCGACAATTCGATATCTCCGGAACCAATTATACTGGAACCTCGAAATTTAGAAGTTGGCTTCCTTTTATGAAATTAGTAACTTTTGGTAAATAGTTTACCAATCGGGCATTTTGATTCAAGATGGCGGCCATATATATATAAAAGTCAACGAATGTATGTATGTTCGTTATACAAATATACAGTTGTAGTCAGATCTTGATGAAAATTTGCGCAATTGACCTTCAAAGCAAGGGGAAAAACACTGTCTACATGAATTTTCAAAATTTAATTTTTGTACACAGGGGTACGGGGTACAAATGTCAAAGTAATGAAAAGCCTTCATGATGCATATCGTTGAAAAGTTCTTTAAGAGGACAGTAATTGTTGTTATGTACAGTTTTATCATATTTTCACTTAGGAGGGGGGTAAAATTGAAAAATATAGATATACATTATGCAAAAAGAAGAGTATCCGTATGAGGGTATGTCTTTTATCCTAATTTGATGAATATTTACACACTTTTTCTTCAAATCAAGATGAAGGTCACTGCCTACATGAGATTACGAAATTACATTTTGGTACACCGGGGTACGGGGTACAAGTAATGAATACCCTTCATCTTCATGATGCATATCGTTGAAATGCTCTTTAAGAGTACAGTAATTGTTGTTATGTACAGTTTTGTCATATTTTCATTTAGGAGGGGGGTAAATTTAGGATATTTGCAAATTATCTTATCAAAGAGGAGGGGGATATAAGTAGGAGGGATAGAATCTAGATATTCTCGCATAGTAAAATAATTTGTATGCTTTCCTGGTAGTTTATAAACTTATCAAATTTAAAAACACTCCGTAGCGAAGCACGGGTATCCAGCTAGTAATTAATAAAGTGGGCTGTATTTACACAACAATTGAATTAACGAAATTAAGATTTTCCTCTTTAAAATTTGACTTTTTAAGAGATATTTGGTTTTATTTAATTAACTAAATATACACTACTCTCTCTCTCTTTTTCAGCTATATTTGGATTTACACCTTTGGCCTTATTCAGGCTTTTAACTGTCTCTTTCACATGCCTCTAATTATAAAAACTATTTAATCACATTAAGTCATGTCACTGTGCTGTCACTGTCACATCACTGATGTGTTTAAATCTACCTTAAAAGTCCACAGCTGTTAAATATCCGGACACATTTAAATACATTTAAGTATATACAGTGGCTAATCGGAAAGTAACCTCCGATTGCCCACTAATCACTGCGGAAAGTAGTGGGTCAAGCCGTGGTCGAGTAAAGGCCACACGAGTGCTAGTTTTGTTTTTATGTCATCTTGAAATGTGCATGTGCACCGCAATTAAATACCCTGAAAACCTCGCCAAATGTGAAGAGTGCGAGATTAGAGTTAATATTTTTTGCTGATAAATATGTTCTTTAGTGTCAAAAGTGGGAAAAACTGAAAAAAAAAAAAAAAAAATAAATAAATAAATATTTTTAAATTGGCAAACATTAGGAACAAGTTTTGAAACTTTGAACAGATGTATCATGGAAAGTATTGTCACTTTTGCCGTCAAATGGGAATAAAAATTGACGAAATTCTGAAAAACTTCGAAAATTAAGTGGTTTTAAAGTTTTTCACGATGATCTGGAAGTCTTCTTAATTACCTTATTTGATGTAAAGTAAAATATTATATCATTTTTCTGAACTATTATTTATTTGTTTGATGAATACATGTTTTTTAATGTAGAGATGATTTTTATTTTTATTTTCAAGTTGTGTTGAATAAAAGACACTTCTTTAGACTTTTTCCTTGAGTTGACTGCTTATAAAAACAGAAGTGTAATTATTCCTTTCTCCCTCAGTACATTAGACTAAAAATCTATTTGTATTAGTAATTTATATATAATAGTTATTTAGTTATTATATATAATTATGATTATTATATTAATGTCTGTTCGATTGATTAGTACGCTGTGTATTGGAAGCAATCCTTTTCAGAAGGACAGCCCACATGTTTGTTTATTTTTATTTTTTATATAGTTCGTTTTAGTCAGTCATTTATATTTTAAAAATTCATAGGGGGAGTATCAATTTAAAGAAGTGCCGAATAAGATTCATAAAGTGAAATTTATAAGTTAATTTCCAAAGAAAAATCAATTCGCATCAATACCTTGCTTAACCACTTTAGTTTATCATCATTATGAGAAGTAATAATGATAAATAGAGGTTTTGTATAGTCTATATACAGGGTGATTCACGATAAATGTTACAAACTTTCGGGAGGTGATTCTACACCCCAAAAGCTATAAAAAAATTTCTTCTTGACCCCTGTCCGATTCTCAATTTTAAGGGAGATATTTGGGGTTTTCTGGTTTTATTGTAAAACACGAGTTTTCTTCATAAAAATTGTCATATCTCCCAAACTGTTGGTCTTAAAGCAAATTTGAAAAAACCATTGAAAAGCTCATTAAATTTCCATTAAAAATACAAACCTTAAAAGTTTCTAAACACATTTCTAACAATGTCAATACAATCGCAATTGGGAAGAATTTGTAGTTACTAAAATTCGGAAAATGTTATTTGTATCTGCCGCAAAAACAATTCTTTAGCCTTAGCCTGGCAAATTTATTTAAAAACTTCTCCTTTTAATAAGCTTTCCAACGGTATACTCAACTTTGTGATTCCGTTAAAAATTGGTAGAGAAATTCAAGTTAGAACGCGAAAAAATTGCACAGAAAGTGTAGAGGAGGGTGACAAACCAGCAATACACACGCATTTCCGCGATAACTTTCGGACGTTTTGAACTTGAGATTCAAAATTTGACACAAAAACACCCAAAACACCACCAACTTCGTTGGCCAAGGGAATTGGTTTAGTGGGTTTCAAATAATGATGGAATTTTGTGTCACTTTATTTGGGTTTATTCATTCTGGATCGGTGTTATTAATGGTGTAATTATTGGACTATTTTTGGGATATACACAGACTCTAGGAGGGAATGACTATTTGCTTTATCTTCAAAATGAACTGCATAGACTCCTTGAGGACCTAAAGTTGGCAATTGATTTTTTATCATAATGGGGCACCACCTACTCTTAATAAGCAGTGAGAGATCATTTTAATGAAACTGGGCGGTAGACTTGTTCCTTGGAAAATTTCCACACGTAAAAATCCAAAGGATTTTGGTCTGATGTTCTTGGGGGGAGGGGGGGGGGAATAGTTCCATCTTTACCAATCAAAGATGTGAAAGTTTCNGGGGGAGGGCAGGAAATAGTGCCCATCTTTACCAATCCAAGAAGTGAAAGTTTCATTTGAATGCTCCCTCACTGCTCTACTAAAAGTAGGTGGTGCTCCACCGTGATATAAACTCAATTACCGTCTTTCTTCTAATAGTAAGTTCTGTAGAAGTCCATGCAGTTCATTTTAAAGGATACTTAAATAGTCATTCCCTCCCAGAGTCCGTGTAAGTCTCAAAAATAGTGTAATAGATATTTCATATTTGTCACAACAACACGCCCAAAACACCACCGACTTCGTTGGCCAGGAATATTGGTTTTACTAAACCAATTTAATATTTTAAATTTAAACACAACCATTTTTACACCATTAGTAACACTGATCCATAATAGTAGATAAATCCAGATTGAATAAACCCAAAGAACGTGACTTCAAATTCCATTATTATTTGAAAACCATTATTCTATCCCCTTTTCTTCAACGTTTAAAGTTTTAATTTCAACCACTTTCACTAGACCAATTCCCCTGGCCAACGAAGTTGGTGGTGTTTTGGGCGTTTTTGTGTCAAATTTGGAATCTCCAGTTCAAACCGTCCGAAAGTTATCGCGGAAAATGCGTGTGTATTGCTGGTTTGTCACCCTCCTCTACACTTTCTGTGCAATTTTTTCGCGTCCTAACTTGAATTTCTCTACCAATTTTTAACGGAATCACAAAGTTGAGTATACCGTTGGAAAGCTTATTAAAAGGAGAAGTTTTTAAATAAATTTGCCAGGCTAAGGCTAAAGAATTGTTTTTGCGGCAGACACAAATAACATTTTCCGAATTTTAGTAACTACAAACTCTTCCCAATTGCGATTGTATTGACATTGTTAGAAATGTGTTCAGAAATTTTTAAGGTTTGTATTTTTAATGGAAATTTAATGAGCTTTTCAATGGTTTTTCAAATTTGTTTAAGACTAACAGTTTGGGAGATATGACAATTTTTATGAAGAAAACTCGTGTTTTACAATAAAACCAGAAAACCCCAAATATCTCCTAAAAATTGAGAATCGGACAGGGGTCAAGAGGAAATTTTTTATAGCTTTTGGGGTGTAGAATCACCTCCCAAAGTTTGTAACATTTATCGTGAATTGTGAATCACCCTGTATATTTATGGGAAGTTGAGAACAAATACTACATTGGGTTTAGTGTTGGTATTATTTAATTAATTTCTTTAATAATTTGAAAATAAGATTGATTTGTACAAAGGTGTTAAGGCAGTAATTTGTATTCCTTTTGTTTTACCAGTCAGAATAGAGATTCAAGGGTTAGTATTGCCTGAAGATAGGGAAGCAAAGTGCCTAAAGATAGGGTAATTAAGATCTGGTGAGGAAGTTTGTTTAGGCCAAAAGGCTTTAAGATACCCTCCTGACCAGGAGAAACCATTTATCAGTCTAACAATAATATATTTAAGAGTTAGATGAAGCTCCTCAATCTTATTGAGGTCTGCAGCGGCGGTAAATTTAGGATCTCAAGACTGAAATAACATTTGGAGATACTGCTGGTAAAACTGGTTTGCTAGAAGGAGACTGGGCTCATGAAATAATAATATTAGAAGGCAATAAATTATTAAGGTTGTAGTAATTGAGTTTTCACCAATGATTGACAAATGGTTAGAGGTGTTCAGATTGGATTCTAGAATAATTATGCTTATACCAACGGTTGCCTGTCCCTAGAAAAAGAAGGAAAACGTAAAGTTAAGAGTAACATTTATTTTATTTTATCTGCTAAAAAATAATTTCTATCACAAGTGTTTTTGATAAGATCTTCAAATCAATGAGGTTGTACAACAAATCGTTGATTATAAACTTTAATTATACCGTTTGAAAGCTTATGAAAAGCAGAAGTTTTTCCTGAAAACGCCTCACTTCTAACATCTCTCAATTTAGAGTAATAAGCTCAGGAATTTCGTGGTCGAATTTAAAAAAACAGAACTTAAAAGATGCTTAGCAGCTGAATACTTGGAAATTAATTAATGGTTCTAAAAAAAATGTTATGCCCTTTAAAATTGGTTCTTAGACCAATTTTTCTATCTCATTTAGTTTTTGAGATAGTATGCATTTTGATTTTAAATTTTCGTGAAGCAATTTAAAAAAAATAAAACAAATCAATATCTCGAGAACTATTAAAGTATGGGTACTTACTCGTCATTTTTTGTTGCATTTGACCCATAGAATCTGCAAATATCTTTATAAAATTTTATCGCAGGTCACCCTGTAATATTGATTTAACTGAGCCTATTAATTTATCCTCGTAATTTATTTAATAATTTACATTTTTTAACAGTCTCGCCAACCTTATTATTTTTCTAATAATATTATTTGTTCACAATTTTAGGCATAGATTTTCGTTAATATTAACTTTTGATATTAAACGGATACCCTTTATTCTAGATTTATTATCAATAGTGTCCGTGAAAAATAATATACAATAAACAAACCAGAGGAGTGGCTTTCTACCAAATTACTTGATCTTTGCCAAAAATAAAAATTTACTGCATTTTTATCTAGTTTCTACCTTTTTATTACAGTAAATATTTCATCGTTTTTATGTTGGGATAATGCAATAAAAATTGTCTATCTATTGAGTTAAACTATGAAATAGTTTATGTATTATCTATAATCTTAAAGAAAAATAGATGAATCATGTTTATTTATTATTACTGGTTCGAGAAAGCTAGGAAAGGATTCCGATTTATATTATGTGTGTCTTTCTATATTTTCTGGTTTCATATCTTTCAAGATGTAGTGCTACATCAATAATCAGCATTGAGTTTCAAGCCTTTCTTGAGAGGCTTCAAAAACTTCCTTTCTGATCTTTATTTATTTCCTGTTTAGTTAGTTCTTAGAATAGCTTTTCTAAATTAAATTGGTTACTAAGGTAAATCTTACTGTAAAATGGAGATGGCTGAAAGAAAAAAAACAAAAACAAAAAAAAACCTATTACTTTGAATATACATAAATAAAAATTAGACGAAGGTATGTGTAAAAAGTAAAAATTATTGTGGGACCCCAAAATGTAGTCTAGCCCTTCTATAATTTAACACAGTATAAAGTGTGTTAATAGCAATAATAAAATCTGTGTGTGGAAGGAAGAATTTTTCGCCGATAATTATAATTAATTTGGGACCGAATATTTGAGGGATAACAATGTCATAGCATGAAAATTTCATTTAGAACTGGCTAAATGTTAAATAAATTATAATAGCGGTACTTCTATGGATTGTTACTCCCCTATATTTTTTTTAGATTATAAATTATTTTGACTAAATAACTTTTAAGACAAAGTTAGTTAAAATGTACTTTAGGACAAAGTAATATCTCACTTCTGTTTTTATAAGAGGAGTAACAGTTTAAAGAAGAACATTCCTTACACCTTCTTTAGAGGGTTACTCCTCACTGTTTTTTTTTATTAGGGGAGTAACAATCAAAAGAAGTTCCATTATATCGATCGTAAAAATTTAATGATCGGGCTAAGAGAGCTTTCTCATATAAAGAGAAAGTATTGTGATGGCGCGAAAATTCGATTTTGAGATTTTGATGGATTTACACGTTTTAAGGTCCCTTGAGTCCAATAAAGTGTTTTTTTTTTTTTTTTTATAAATTTCTGTCTATTGTCTGTCTGTCGTCTGTGCAGCCCCCTTGAGCCTAAGCTACTGGGCCGATTTTGACGAAATTTGGCATACAAGTTCAGAAAAGTCATACCCCGACGCGAATTCGAGAAATTAATTTTTCTCCAAATTTGGGGGGGCTACCCCCCAAAAAACAACAATTATTTCTTGAAAACGGTTGCGACGATTTTGATTAAAACATTTTTAAATGTAGTCCATTTTAATACGAATCTAACGATATAAGCAGTTTTCCCGGGAAAAATCTAGTTCCTGAGAAAATAGCCTTAAACGTGGAGGGAGAGAGGCCGGGTTCGATTCCCCAACCTGAAGAAGTTATTTTTATGATATATTTTGATAAAATGTTCAATTATAATTAAATTTACCAACGAAAACTAATAAATGGAAAACATTGGGTCATGTAATTATGAATTCGTATATGAGAAAGTTTGTCTGAGTTGTCTCTGACCGATTTTTTTTAAGGTAATGTTCTTTCGTGAACTAAATAAAAACAAATTGGACACAACACTCCCGTGTTTAAACTCTAAATTTAATTAATTATGTTGAATTTAACTTTAAACATTTATTAAAACAAAATTGCATTAACAAATTCTTTTTATTTCTTAGTTTGCTTTCACGACTATTCCAGACAATTGCACTTCCATTTTATCTTCTTTTTGTCTTTTATAAGACCTAAGTAATTCCTTAAGGACAATGTTAATTTCAGTCTATAAGATTAGAGTTGGCACAATCAAAAGGCGGGAAAATTTTGAGGGAAACGATTTTCTTGGTCCCCCATGTTGAATGCAACTTCAGAAAAAAAATGCTCTACTCTATCCCTGTTCCACAAGAAAAAATATAACATGGCAACACCGATTTTCCCTTTTTATAACCCTAAAACTACCTCCACGTTTGTTGTTTCCCGCCTTCGATTGTGCCAACTCTAATCTTATAGACTGTAGGTAGAGAATAAAAGCACTCTTGAACCACAGTTAAGAACTCTGAAGACAAAAATTTACTTTAATTTATGTGATGGATCTTTGTTTAATAAAACTTTGAATTGAGATAAAAGTCTCTAAAAATAAATTCTATCATAAAAGTCAAAAACCATTAAATTCTCCCTAATCCTAAAATGAGTATGATGAATTTGATTTTTCTAAAATCAAGCATTAAGCTTCCCTATACCTTGGTTGCTTTTATAACTCATGTAAATTGACAAAATAATTTTGTGACATTTTCTCTGTTTTTATAATGGCCGGTGCAGACGTTACGTTTTGCACAACCTTTTGTTTGGGCAGTCTTAAGACGGAATGAAAACGTTGCAATTTTTGGAGCGTCTACATGGTGCAGTGATATCTGTATATATCGCACAATTTTAGTGGCATCGTCATNTTTTTTTAGAATTTAATATAACATATATATACTATGTATAATAATATGCTGACAAAAAAAAAATAAATAAAAGTGTAAATGTTTACAATATAAATATTATTACAATAAATGAATCAACAGCTTGTATTACCAATAATATACTCTATATGTTTTTAGCGAATTTTCGAAGAAAATTAAGCTATTGCAATGGCTTCAAAATGTTTGTAATGCTAATTTTTGAAAACTTTTTTCATGGAAATCCGTTTCAGTCCATTCTGAATCGATTCCTAAAATTTAACACTTTTTTTTATGTATGTATATATGTATTCAGGGTAACACAAAAGTATGGAAACCCTTGAATAACTCGTCAGAAATGCATTTTTTAGGAAAAAGTTAAATACAAAAGTTTCATCATTTTTCCTTAGCTATTCAATGGTGACCTTGGATATGACCTTAAACTTGTCCTTGGGTAATTTAAAGGTCAACTTTGTTACTTTAAATGGGAACCCCTATTTTTTATTACAGATTTGAAAAGAGCAGGAAATTTTATGTAAAATATGACCTTAACCATGTCCTTGAGCATGTCCTTTCAGGTCATTCTAAGGTCAAAATTGTTTTTTCAATGGGAAACCCTAATTTTTATTGCTGTTTGCGAAATAACCAAATTTTTCCCTTTAATAGTGGCCTTGACCATAACCTATACAACGCCTTTGACTATGACCTTCAAAGCCATTTCAACCCTTCCCCCTCCCCTTTTTTTTATTCATTTATTAGTTTTTAGTAGTTTTATTGAATTGTTTTTTTCTTGAAGGTCGACCACATCCTTAACCATGACCAGAATTAAGTCACTATTGAATAGCTAAGGAAAAATTCTGAAACTTTTGTATTTAACTTTTTCCTAAAAAATGCATTTCTGACGAGTTATTAAGGGGTTTCCATACTTTTGTGCCACCCTGTATATGTGTCACTCCAGACGATATCTCCTGTTAGGATGCACTTAAAAATTTCAAACAAATTTTAAAATGTTAATAATATCAAAAGAAAGGATGAGTTCTTTGGCCAGAATTTTTGGAATTTATTTAGGGGTCAAATTTTGACCATTTAGGATCAAAAATAGCATAAAAACATGTTTTTTCCATTTTTCCCCCCTTTTAAATGAAAATATGATAAAATTATACATAACAACAATTAATGTACTCTTAAAGAGCTTTCAAACGATGTGCATCTTAAAGGGTAAATACTATTTTTACTTTTATACCCGTTACCCGTGTGTACCAATTTTTTTTTTTTTTTTTTTACCCATCCAAATTCTAAACCAAAATTTTCCTATATTATCATGACCAATAATACGCAGATTTCTATTTGATTAATTAATAATTAATCAAATAATAAAAATTTAAATTGCTGCGTGAAAATAAACAATTATTCTTAGCAGCACGTAAATAAGTCTTTGACCTTTATAAGCAGTAAAGTTTTTTCCTTAGTGTACTTAAATTAAGCAAAAAGATGTTTGAAATTCACCCAAGTTTCGTGCATTTTGCCAAAACAGAGATGGGAGTTTTTTTGAACATTTTATAAACTAGATATAAATCCTTGAAAGCGAAACTGTTTAACTGAAAGAGGATTTACAACTTGGAAAAGACCCATGTGACAAATGTCTTTGGTCGTTGAGAACACGCAACTTGTCCCTTGTCTGTAAAAACCCTTTACCTTTATAATACTTAACCATTTATCTTTAACAGCCCCTTACACTTAAGGTCAATAAAGAAATCAACACAACATTTTTTTTTAATTCCAACTTTTTTTTGGATATATTTATTTTAGTTTTTTATATGTTACAACGAAGAACACTTTCTTTTTTATTTAATATTGGCACAAAATATGAAAAAAAAATAATATTATTTAAAAATTATAAATACATACTTTTTTGTTAAGAAAACTTTTATTTTATTTTTTTTTTTATTTATTTATTTTTTTTGGTTACTAACAGAGTTTCACAAAAGTCAATGCATCTTAACTAATGCATCTTAACTTAAAAGCTAAATAATAAATAAANTTTTTTTAGAATTTAATATAACATATATATACTATGTATAATAATATGCTGACAAAAAAAAAATAAATAAAAGTGTAAATGTTTACAATATAAATATTATTACAATAAATGAATCAACAGCTTGTATTACCAATAATATACTCTATATGTTTTTAGCGAATTTTCGAAGAAAATTAAGCTATTGCAATGGCTTCAAAATGTTTGTAATGCTAATTTTTGAAAACTTTTTTCATGGAAATCCGTTTCAGTCCATTCTGAATCGATTCCTAAAATTTAACACTTTTTTTTATGTATGTATATATGTATTCAGGGTAACACAAAAGTATGGAAACCCTTGAATAACTCGTCAGAAATGCATTTTTTAGGAAAAAGTTAAATACAAAAGTTTCATCATTTTTCCTTAGCTATTCAATGGTGACCTTGGATATGACCTTAAACTTGTCCTTGGGTAATTTAAAGGTCAACTTTGTTACTTTAAATGGGAACCCCTATTTTTTATTACAGATTTGAAAAGAGCAGGAAATTTTATGTAAAATATGACCTTAACCATGTCCTTGAGCATGTCCTTTCAGGTCATTCTAAGGTCAAAATTGTTTTTTCAATGGGAAACCCTAATTTTTATTGCTGTTTGCGAAATAACCAAATTTTTCCCTTTAATAGTGGCCTTGACCATAACCTATACAACGCCTTTGACTATGACCTTCAAAGCCATTTCAACCCTTCCCCCTCCCCTTTTTTTTATTCATTTATTAGTTTTTAGTAGTTTTATTGAATTGTTTTTTTCTTGAAGGTCGACCACATCCTTAACCATGACCAGAATTAAGTCACTATTGAATAGCTAAGGAAAAATTCTGAAACTTTTGTATTTAACTTTTTCCTAAAAAATGCATTTCTGACGAGTTATTAAGGGGTTTCCATACTTTTGTGCCACCCTGTATATGTGTCACTCCAGACGATATCTCCTGTTAGGATGCACTTAAAAATTTCAAACAAATTTTAAAATGTTAATAATATCAAAAGAAAGGATGAGTTCTTTGGCCAGAATTTTTGGAATTTATTTAGGGGTCAAATTTTGACCATTTAGGATCAAAAATAGCATAAAAACATGTTTTTTCCATTTTTCCCCCCTTTTAAATGAAAATATGATAAAATTATACATAACAACAATTAATGTACTCTTAAAGAGCTTTCAAACGATGTGCATCTTAAAGGGTAAATACTATTTTTACTTTTATACCCGTTACCCGTGTGTACCAATTTTTTTTTTTTTTTTTTTACCCATCCAAATTCTAAACCAAAATTTTCCTATATTATCATGACCAATAATACGCAGATTTCTTTGAAAATTCGCTCATTAAGTCATGGTGCATGACTGGACTTTTTTAGGCAAATACCACGTCATGTAATAATTAACTTTGAAAACTAAAGCGTTATTGTTTTGATAAATTTAGTTCTCTATGCTTTCTTTTACTTTTGGTAAGCTTGAAATAAAAAAATACAAGAAAAAAAGGCTTCACATTCTTTCAAATTGTATGATTGTCGGTATATTCATGCTTCCACTATTGGAAGAAAACTTTTGACTTCATAGATTTACTTAAAACGCGGTTTCAACTCTTAAAAGCTAAAATGTAATTACATTTAATTAATTATACAAATAATTATAATTCAACATTCCTTTAAATTAAAAATTTGGTTAAATAAAATAATTAAATGAGATAATCATAATATATTATGTGGACTTTCTTATGCCAGAATATCTAACCTTACTAGAAACTATATTTATTAATGTCCACTTGTAAAACATAAATTAATTATTAATAAGATTAGAGAACATTACAGAAAGCAGAAAAATATACAAATTAGTATAATAAATATGCTAGACCTGAAACTGAAAATAAGACAAACAACTTTTATAAATACTTGGTTTTAGTGAAACCAACAGCGACACCGCTATAAAATGATAAAGATCGTTAAATTTATAAGAGCAATCCTAAAAATTTAAAATAGAGATAACAGCGTTTTCATCGATATCTTACGATTAAACTTATCGAGTTTAATAAAACTTTATACACATCGTTTTAAGTTCAATTGAAACAGGCATGTAAAATTTTAACCTGGTACAATCAGAAGATTTTGTTTAGTGAAGTGATATATTTCAGTATATTTTAAATAGAGACTGGCCGGGGAGCGAGGGTTAGAGGACAGTCCTGACATTCCCTCACTAGCTATACTACAATCATCCTCTTTAACTATAAACTCATAATTATTAACTATTTTTCTCAATATGCAATATATATTTATTCCAAGACGTTCCCTTCAATGATAAAAAAATGTTTTTCTATTAATTTTCTCTTAACTCCGCTAAGTAAAAACAGTTAGTTACTATTAATATTATCTCTTTTCTAACTCTGGAATTTATAAGTAGGTAGCATCAAATACTTAGCAGTGTAATTTTATAATTTGTATTTAATGAAATGTGTAAGGAATATCGTTCCTACCGGGTGTCCCACGACACCACACGGTTTTTTTAATTTTTTAATTTATTTATTTTTATTTATTTATTTATTTTTTTGCATATCCATTATACTACTCTGAACTTTTATTACAATTAAATACTTGGAATACGAAAAACCCGTTATTTAGTACTCGGAAATATCTATTTTTAACATCGATATTAATTCATGAATAAATAATAATGAATACAAAACACCTGTTGCCCACGTTTCTTACCAACTTAAAAAAATTGTAAAATTGAATTCTCCATCTTTGAGATATTAAGAAAACATTTGAATTTATATTACCAATAAAGAAGGCGGTGAACTCAGTGGTCTTAAGAAAATTGATTGGTCCTCTACAGTAAATGCAGATTTATCTAGAAAAAAAGAAGAAGAAGAAAAAAAAAAAAAAAATCAATCAACTCTTAAATAGACTATTCATCTTCCTTTATCCTGCGTATTTCTTTTTTTATTTTCTTTTTCTTGCCCCTGATGTTTCCTTAGAAAGGAAATGCCTTAAATACTTATTTCTTTTCAATTTATCAATAAAAATAACATCAGCTTTTTTTCTTAAACATTTCTTTTCATGAAGTTGCTTATTATTATTCTATAACCTCGCTTTAGGTTCTCTTGCTATACAGCATGTTTCTATTCTACGTTTTCTTGTCACGTCACCTTGTTATTTGCCACGTGGATCAAATGCTTTGTCTTTTTCCACTCGAATTTCTTATATTATTATCTGAGGCTAAGAAGTCAAGTTGATAGATGAGTGACGTAGGAAAGAAATATAATAATTACAAGATAAAAAGAACTTTTTATATTCTACGTTTTTAAATTTTCTGTTGATAGTATAATTGTCATTGTTATATAATATAATGTTAGTGAAAAAAAAAAATAGTTCCGAACTTATTTACTTCACATAAATGACAACCATCTAGAGAGCTGATCTTAAACATATAAAAGGACAAATCTTTGTACAACGGATCTCACCAACACCAAATCTAAACCGTGTCATTTATATGCCCCCGTGTAGGGACAGTAAGAGAAGAAAAATTAGTACAAGTAAAGAAGTACGGATGCTGAAAAATTAAACCGATACCTAGGATAAAAGTGTAAACAAACCTGGTTGTCACACGTCAATTAGTTTATTTCTTTGTTTACTTTTCGCTGTCATTCGATGTTTACCTCTTAATAAAAAAAAATCACAAATTTGAAACCCGTCAAAATGAAGATTATAAATATGAGACTTGTCAAAACAAAAATAAAATAACTTTTTTTAAATGATTTTTTCCGAACCGACTTTCCACACATCAAAATTTGCTAAAAACGAATTAAATTCTGCTGAAAGATGGCTAAAATTATTGAAATAATGCATTGTTATCGTGTTCTGAGCTATTCTAAAAGTTTCAATTGTCTAGCTACTCGGGAAGTTAGTTAAAAATCGATTGGAAGATTTGTACTGGACAAAGAAACAAACAAGAAAGCAAGCTAATAAAAACGTAGTAAAAAAAATACATAAATATTAATAAATCCTCTTTATATAAATTATTGATTTTCAATGAAGAAAGAATCTTTCCAACGTTATTTGGAAAACATATTTGAATTTGGCTATTATGGTCTATACCTATACATAATAACAAATAATATACCCGCGTTTAGTAATAGATTAAAGCCCTTTCATTATGACCCCATCATTGTGGCAGCACCAAAAAACTCTATTAACTCGTGGCCAATAAGGTCCACCAACAAGAATCTGACAGCGCCACCAATCAGAGTGACAAGAAAGTAGAAAAAAAACCTGATTGCTTTAAAGCCAAGAAACTAACTGCTTTGGTGGTGAAATTTGTGGCTCTCTTGAGAAATGGTGATTGACTAGAGTGGTAACCATTCTGGTGTGGAGAAACCCTTATAATTATAATTTCGACTGTAGTTGCTCCGATTTTGACGGGTTCTAATTAGTAATATTGGCAGGTCTAGACACGGCACGTGCTTTAATTATGTTGTACGACATAAATTCAACGTCTTACCTGTTATATCAGTATATAGATTATAATGTTTCTATTTATACCTTGTATTTTACAAATTATTCTGCACCTATATTGAATTTACTATAACAAGATAGAACACCTGACATCAATGTACTCTAAATTCAATAATTCTCCATTGTGATTTAAAGGAAGTCACATCCCCGTTAATTATAAAAAAAAAAAAAAAATAAATAACAGTTTTGTTAACTATATAATAGAGTTTTACAATTCATAACTTTTTGATATATATGTATAATGTTTTACGAGATAATCATTTATACTTTATACAAATTATAACTGGGATATAATTTTAAATATTTTACTTATTTACACTAATTTTGTATTCTATATTCTGAAAAAATACGGAAAACAACATTTTTTGGTTGTTCTAATGCCCAATTCTAACCCCTCCCCCCTTCTAATTTTGCCTCCTTGAGTAGACAAATGACTACTTACCAAAAGGAATCATAAAATTTCCTCAAACCTTAGAGTAAATTGATGACCACATAATTTAGAGTGTCTCACCGATAAAGGTTTTTCAGAATTGCACTCATTTGAAAAAAAAACAAATTTTTTTTGCGTTATTATCAAATATTTATAATAAATTGAACGTTTTTTCAATGGGAAAC
>KZ651434.1:211427-247903 GCA_001010745.2 Gerris buenoi | reverse complement strand
CCCTTTTTATAACCCCAAAACTACCTCCACGTTTGTTGTTTCCCGCCTTCGATTGTGCCAACTCTAATCTTATAGACTGTAGGTAGAGAATAAAAGCACTCTTGAACCACAGTTAAGAACTCTGAAGACAAAAATTTACTTTAATTTATGTGATGGATCTTTGTTTAATAAAACTTTGAATTGAGATAAAAGTCTCTAAAAATAAATTCTATCATAAAAGTCAAAAACCATTAAATTCTCCCTAATCCCAAAATGAGTATGATGAATTTGATTTTTCTAAAATCAAGCATTAAGCTTCCCTATACCTTGGTTGCTTTTATAACTCATGTAAATTGACAAAATAATTTTGTGACATTTTCTCTGTTTTTATAAAGGCCGGTGCAGACGTTACGTTTTGCACAACCTTTTGTTTGGGCAGTCTTAAGACGGAATGAAAACGTTGCAATTTTTGGAGCGTCTACATGGTGCAGTGATATCTGTATATATCGCACAATTTTAGTGGCATCGTCATGGAGGAGGTACTACTCTCTGGTCAATTTTGGCATATGGTCTGGTTAATAAGTAATAAACAAATACAAAGAAACTTAGGAAACAAAATTAATCGGAAAACGGAGCTACCGTCTACACTTCATGCGTCGACATGTCCGCACAGTTCAAGGATATCTATGCTCTCTAGCTCAATTATCGCTGCAACTGTACAGTCTTCAAAACCGTTTCAAAACTGCGCACTTTTCATATTTACACGCAACGTTTTATCTGAAACGTGTTGAACTGTGCAGACAAATAGTTGTGCAAAACGTAGCATCTGGACCGACCTTAATACATTTATTGACTTTTATCTCATCTCTCAACTAGAATAAGAAGATAGTTACCTTCGTATTTGCAGACATGCACTCCATCTTAAACATATATATTTATATCAAATAAATTCAAAACCAATAAAACTAGTTTGGCGCTAGTTTCCTCCTATAGAAGATAATATTATTATCTCTTACTTTTAGTTCTTTTCCAAATGGCTTTCACATAAAAAGCTAAAGTATAGCTATTACATATTTAACATTATTTATGATAATTTGCAATAGATTATATTTTCATTTCTCAAAAATACCCTTATAAATATTACTTCCTTTATCCTAATCTCCGTCTCGAAGTTCTAGTCTAGAGCCAAAAAGTTTGAAACCCTTGTTCTATACGAATCTCAATTCTTTGTATATTGATTAATTAATTATTATTACTTTATTTTTATAGTTAAATTAAACTTTAAATTATCAAATTACACTGAATTGATGATTTCATTTTAGTTTGTTATATCAATGCAAAACATTTACATATTTACTAGCATAGACGTGAGAGTTATAATTCATTATAACGCAAGTTATAAATTGAAATGTACTTATTATTATAACTCAAGTTAATAAATATATATACTTATTGAATATAACAAGTTGTTTTCAATAAAGCTGATCTATATAATTAAATACTTAAACATTTCTAATTTGGTTGTTTCCTTTAAATTAATTTATTAATCCTACTTTCAAAATAATAAAAAAATAAATAAATAAGAATTTAAGAAAATAAAAAAAAACTACTTAAAAAAAGTTAAGATATGAAGCGTTAGTGGAGGTCATCATAATGTGTTGAAATAAAAAAGTCTCTCCAAGTAAAAAAATATTTAATTCAGTGCAGCTTTCAGCCACTATAGGGCCCAACATCAGTGCCGAAGTTCTGTGAGTCGAACCAGCCTAGTGACCGGTACAAGACTCGACTGCACTCCCATCTTCTTATGTTTTAATTAACGTTTTTCAATTTTCGGCTTTGATGATGGCCCTATATTGGCTGAAAGCTTCTCTGAATTTAATAATTTTTATGTGGAGACTTTTTTATTTCAACGCATACTTTTAAAAAACGGTTATATTTCGTTCCACTTTGGAACATGTTAAAATCTTTTTGGACACAAAAGAGAAAATATAGGATTATACATAAACATGTTTACTACTACTATCAACTGCATAGTTGATAGTATTTTACTTACCCGGGTTTGCACCTTAGACCTGTATGCAATGAATTACTGCTTCGGAAATTATTATTGAAGTTCCTCGAGAAAAAAAAGTCTCTGGTAGCACATTAATATTATTCATGCTTTGAAACTTAGACTAAGGAGGATCTATCTGGCAAGTAATGCAAATTATACGGTTACAGCCAATGGAGACGCCAAACCATTTGGCACCATATAGTTAGGCTTGCAAATTATACGGTTTGTACTGTACAACCATGGAGACGCTGAAGCCTTTTGCATTTTATGGTTAGGATTGGGAAGTATATGGTATGTACAGCCAATGGAGAAGTCATCTCCTTTGGCACCATATTGTAAGGCATGCAAATTGTACGGTTTGTATAGCCTATGGAGACGCCAAAGCCTGTGGCATCATAATATGATTGGGCATGGAAATTAGGTAAATGGTTTGTACAATTTACAGCCATGGAGACGCTAAAGCCTTTGACATCTTATTATAATGCATGGAAATTATTTAGTCTGTTCAGCCAATGGAGAAGTCAACTCCTTTGGCACTTGGCACCATAATGGTTTGGCATGCAAATTATATGGTTGGTACAGCCAATGGAGTCACCAACACCTTTGGCAAGCCCAAGTCCTCCAACAGCTGTTGCACCACGGATTAATACTATAATTAATTAAATTTAATAGTTACCGAGTTGAATAAATTATATTAATTCTTCAAATAAATAAAATTAGATCAATTCAAATTGTCAACTTTCTAACAATTTTTCTTAGTTCTTTACTATTCGTAATATGTTATGTGAATTGCTACAATAAATAATGTGTATTCTGGGATGGCTATAACTATTACATTTCTTCAACATTTATGACCGCACTGTGATCTTATTTTAGAATATTATTTCTTTTAGCTATTTTTATTTTATAAAAAATCATATCACAAATGAAACAAACCACTAAAAACAGTGTCTAAATTATACGTATGCTAGTCGGATAAATTTGTCGTCAATTATTATTGAGTTTAAGTATGGAAGGTGAATACCAAATTTAGTAAATACGTGATTGTACATACGAGATTGACATCCTTCTTTATTTTCCTCCCTTATTTCTTCCGCCCTTGGAGATGCAAGAATTTGCTGTTAAGTAAATAATCTAAACTTCATCTTTTCAACAATAACTTGTTTAAAATATCTGCTGACTCGTTTAAACGTTTGTGTTTACACAACACAGATTAAAGCATGGTATTAGTGACTGATATACATTTTTTATTGATTTCATCAGTTAGGTATTAATGCAAGTAACTCAGCTTATTCATATTCAATTATTAAGGTTGTGAAGAGAGTTGCTTTCAACAAGTTTAACTTGATGCAATGCAACATCTTGATGCAACGTTGATCCTTATGCAGCTGCTAAGATCCAGCAGAAGGTGGAATTTGAATTCAATTCTGGTAAAGATGAGAGGCTCGTGTTAAGTGATTGGTTTCGGGATGTAAACTAGATATTTGGGCTTGAATTCAGGTAGTCGATACACGCACTCGATCTGCGCTGGATTTACACTTTCCTCGCTAGTTACGCAGGCTGTGAACAAAATAAATTAAAATAGTTGGAATTAATAATGTTATATCGTTAAGCCGGATTTACACTATGTAGCAAAACCTGCTATAAATCCATTGCTACATTTCGCACAACTTTCTTTTTATAGCAAGATTGATTCCTTTGATAGCAAGATTTCTGCTAGATATCCTCTAAATCTGGCTAAATAGCAAATTTATATATGCATAATGTAGCATTTGTTGTACCCTTAATAAATATCAGGTTTTGCTACATAGTGTAAATTAGCAAATTACTTAGACGCATTTTCCGGGATAACTGTACTATAGCAGAAATTTTGGTTTTAGCACCCAAAAGTACTACAGGAAAAGGGCCTTTCATTCTGAAGCATATTTATTTTATTTATTTTTTTTTTTTTTTACCAGAAAAAAACATGTTGCTCAAGATATGATTTGATTCATATTGTATAATACTTTCGTTCCGAGATTTTATATACCTAGTTGGTATTTTATAATTCTCCTTATTTAGTTACGTCTTTATATGGAATAGTATTACAGGCTGTTGGAAGAATAATACACGTATATAGTAGAGAGTACAAATTCCTAAAAAGCAAAGAGCATACTACTCTTCAATGAGGGAAAAGAGTTATCCTCCAACTTCAGGCAATATAAAAATTCCTTTCCACCACAATTATTAAAAAAAAATTAAATTCTTTATCGTGAATGAAAGGGTATATTTTTAGATGTGTATGTAAATTTTTGTAGTTAGTTGTGAGAATTATAAAGTACATGATATTTTAGTAGTCATGTCGATACTTTTAAATTTATTTCCTGAACTCTTTTTACTTTGTAATATAATAGTACATTTAAATCAAATTATAATTAATATTAACAATGGAAGACACCCAGAGAAAAATAGACTCTAGCGCCGGGACGTGACCAACCAGTTGGTAGAGGGCTATACTGGAAATATAGAGGCCCGTGGTTCAAGTCCCGGCGCTGGAGTCTATTTTTATCTGTCTGTTTCCCACTGGTTATAATAATTCCCACTGTTATAATTTTATTTAAATTAAAATGTAAACTTTCTTCTTTTATTCATACTACGGAATACTACCTAAAACTTAAAAATACAATAGTCCAGTGAAATAATAGTTTGGCGGGGGAAAAACAATAGTTATATTATTTTTCGTTCTTTATGATTTTTGGGGGAACTTGCAATAATTTCTCTTTATAATATGAGAAAATAAGAAGTGGTTTTTAAAAAATGTCTGATTTATGTTCAGACGCTTGAAGCCTAAAACTACAGGTCGATTCTAATGAAATTTGGCATAAATGTTCTGAAAACTCATAACCTGAAGCGAAATCAATAATAGTTATTTATGCACCTAGGGAGTAAAGTAAGCCATTATTCCCTGAGCGAAAAAGTTGATTCTTGAGGCGAAGCCGAAGGAATCATGTCCCTAATTCCCGAGGCGAAGCCGAGGGAATTAGACTTTTTAATTCCCGAGGGAATAACGCTAATTAGCTCCCGAGGTGAAGCCGAGGGAGATCGCGAAGGGAATAATGGCACTTTACTCACGAGGTACATACAATATTTTATCTCCTGTAGGAAGTAGATACACATTTTCGTTCATTGCACAGTTTTTATTTATTATTTTAATAAATAACAATAATTATAAACACTTTTAATAGCAGATATAAGAGATTCAAAATATAAGAGTATTAAAAACAAATAAGAATTGGAATTAAACTCAAATAGAAGGTTACTTAGATGCAGGTTATAAACATAGATAAACATGGTCATAAAAGCAGTGACGCCAACCTGATTTCAACATCTTCATTACATTAACCATTCATTTTCTACTATTTATAAAATAATTAAGTTGCAATCTTTACTTTTTCGCCCTACTTTACTTTTTCGCCCTACTTTTTACTTTTTCTCCCTACTTTTTGATTCAGGGATGAAAAGACCTGTTTTAGTCCCTCTAAACTAATTCAAAATCATAACTTTTTTACCCTACTGGAGATAAATTAATGTTTGCTACAAATTTGAGGCTGGTACCTCCTAAAAACTCTCCTCTAAATAATTTTTCGGAAACGATTTTGAAAATGGCCCAAGGAGAAGTGGAAATATCGCAAATGGGAGCGTTTTATTTTTTCTTTTAGAGCAAAAATCAACTAATTTAAACAATACAAGGAAACAATTTTGTTTAAAATATTTAAGATGTCCATTTAAACAAGAATCTAACTATATAAGCCGTTTTCCCGGAAAAAATCCTGTTCTTGAGAAAATAGCTTTATAAGAGGCCGAGATTTTTGATAAAATATTTAATAATAATAAAAACTACCAAAGAAAACTCGAAAACTAATAAATGGAAAATACTGGGCTAAGTAATTATGAACTTCAATATAAGGAAGTTTGTCTAAGTTATCTCAAGCCGATGTTTTAAGTATATTTATAATATATTTTTTATATTTTTACGTTTTTGGTTTTTTATACTACGGAACATTTAAATTTTAATTTAAATCAAATTATAATTATTATTAACTACGGGAAACAATCAGAGAAAAACAAGCTCCAGCGCCGGGATTTGAACCACGGGCCTCTAAATTACCAGTCTAGCGCTCTACCAACTAAGCTAAACTGGAGAATGATTTCATCTGAAGTTATTGATACCTTGTCCCGACTTTAAGCTTTCATAATTTCTAATTGATTGTACTAGGTACAGGTACTAATTGGGTACTTTATAATTATAAGCGTTATTTCTCGGTCTAGTTCTATGTCATTAATGTTGACTTCTAAGATTTGTGGAAAAATGAAAGCTAAAAGTCGGGACAAGGTATCAATAACGTCAGATGAAATCATTCTCCAGTGTAGCTTAGTTGGTAGAGCGCTAGACTGGTAATTTAGAGGCCCGTGGTTCAAATCCCGCTGGAGCTTGTTTTTCTCTGATTGTTTCCCGTAGTTAATAATAATTATAATTTGATTTAAATTATAATATATATTTTTTTTAAATGTAGTTTCAGAGATACTAATATTGCTGTTTTTCCCCCTAAAATCCCAACCCAAATATAATGAACACCCTCAAAATATGTTTAAAATAAACTATTAGATATCATTAAATTATTATTTCAGTGTAGGTATGAATATAACAAAGTTTTTTTTTTGAGTTGGATTTGACTGATTTGATCCCGTTACTTCAATCTAATATATTAATCAATTGTTAATCTAATATTTGTACTACATTCCTACGAAAATTGACTATAGAAGAACGCGCAAAGAAGTATATTAGAAAAATATAATATTGTAAGTATAATTAATATAATCACCTTAATGCTCTACCGCCCTTAAATCATTAAAATGAAAATTTTTTGGTTTTAAGCAAAATACCAATAATCTAAGTACAGGCTTCATACCTAATTTAAATTCTGCAAAATTTGAGCCCTATTTCATCTCCCTACTACAATAAATACTACAACTATTTCAATACAACGAGTTTTATCGTTGTATTGAAATGGCGCCTGTGCTATTTATCATAGAAAGTTTAAATAGGGCTCAAATTGTGCAGAATTAAAATTGGGAATGAAGCCTATACTTAGATTTTTGATATCTTGCTTAGAACCTATACAAATATACACTGTTCCTATTAATTTTAATACTTTAAAGTAGGCAAATTAATTTATATTTAGCTTATAGTTTGTAGAAGTAGTTATCTGAATTGTGGAGGGAACCAAGCCTATTCAGTGATTATTAAATCAAGTAATATTTTCTACATAAGCTATAACAACAAATTGATGTTTTTTCTGTAATAATTACGTCATAATAATCCACTAAAAATATTCAATTTGAAAAAATGCACTTTAAAACATTGCATTTGAAATTGGCGTTAATAAAATATTTAAGTATTAAGTAAAAAATTAATTTATCAGCTCAATTTATTGAACTTACATTAATCTCTTTTATTATAATGGGGTTGTTTAATTATTCTTTTTTATCAGCAACTTCATTCTGATTATTCCATTTTGAAAGTAGTCGACCCTAATAAAGATTCAATGTACTGAGAACACTAGAGATCTTTAATTTATCATTAGACTTGCCTCTGTATCTCCTTCTGTAACTTATTTCTTGTGTAACTTATTCTTATTATTCTAGAGAAGCGACAGTCATAATGAATTGTTTCTTTCAAGTAAAACATAGCCTATACAGACTTCTTAATTAAGCTTCTTTCTTTTCAGAGAGGCTTTAAAGTGCTTTAAAAAAAAAAAAAAAAAAAAAAAAAAAAAAAAAATCAACAATTCTTGTTAAGTATTAAGAAGGTATTTTTTTTCCTCTACTAACAATGGTAATGTTAACAAAAACAGTTAAGTTAAATAGAAAGAGACTTAATCTTTCAAGGACAAAATAAATTGATAGGCTTTGTACAAAATTCTTCTTTTTGTTGTAGGCATTTAACGATATCTGTAAAATAGATTGCATAGTTGTTTTGTAAAGGCATTTTTCCTCCATTTGTTGCCATTAACATTCTACCCTACAGTCTATAAGATTAGAGTTGGCACAGTCGAAGGCGGGAAACAACAAACGTGGAGGAAGTTTTGGGGTTATAAAAAGGGAAAATCGGTGTTGCCATGTTATATTTTTTTGTGTAACAATGATAGAGTAGAGCATTTTTTTTCTGAAGTTGCATTCAACATGGGGGACCAATAAAATCGTTTCCTCAAAATTTTCCCGCCTTTTGATTGTGCCAACTCTAATCTTATAGACTGTAGTTTATGGGGAGGAATGGATCACATTGCATCCTATAGTTGTGAAAATGAGGGAGGAAAAAATCATGGCGGAAAGTAAAAATTAGGACGGAAAGTAAAAATCAGGGTGGAATTGAAGTACCCCATTAGCTTAAGTTAATAATAATGGCGTTATTTTAAGAAATAATAAAATAATAAGATCTACTGTATTATTCCAACTTATTATTGTTTTAAATAATCAGTGTTAGCAGTTATAACAAGTAGAAGTTCTGTTTAATTGAATGATTCCACAAGTGAACAGCTGTTTTTTCGTCATATGACAACCTCAATCAGGTCCTAGTTATTCAAGTGCGATTTCATCAAATCTAGGTTCTAAGAGTAGAGGCCCTATTTCACCTAAGTGCAGTAATATATCGGCATCTACTGAAAAAATAGATGATAATTCTATGTAGATCTACTCAAGACCTCAGAATTGCACATTTTATTCCCATTAGTTTTTTTTACTATAAGATGTTATTCAACTGTTTTTGCTTTTTACAAGTTTTTGTTAAAATTAGAGGTATACAAATTTGTAAATTTAGTTATTAATACCTAAAGAACATAGTTAAAATCAAAATAATTGGTTTAACATATTTATGCTGAAATAATGTAGGTAAGTGAGAGCCTTCTTAGAAATAATTAATAATGATTTTAAAACCAGTAAATACTTCGACCGAAACTGATTATCGAAAGCTTGATTATCGTACTGTCACAATATTTTCTTCAATGCTATCTACAAGTGTCATTATGAAAAAAAAAAAAAAAAAAAAAAAAAAAAAAAATCGTCAAATTTATTGTTAAAAATGCAATTTTAGTATGATTAAAAAGTCAAATGTAGAATTAGTATTATAAGTTTTATTTCTATTTAGCCAGATATAACAACAATTAGAAAATCTAGTCAACTTTTAACTATAAACAATTACACTACTTTTACAATTAGTATTGTTTTTTGACAGCGCGGGAAAATAGAGAAGGAGCCAATGAGAGCGCTGGATTTTAAATTTTAGAAGGTCGGGCCAACTAGGCAAATCAAAATGTCTCTAGTGGAGGGGCGCCGACCTAAAGGGTAACCGTTCGAAGAGACTTTATAACCTCCACTCCACCGCTTGAATTCACTTTTATATATCATTCACTTTTTATGTTATTTAAATATAATGCTAATGCACTAAATATGATACTTGTTTTTGAATTTTGTTTGTAACTACCCGTCATTTCAATTTGTTTAAGTTATTCTGACAAAGTAAGACGTAAGACTCGGACTCGGACAGAGACAGAAAATTAATAAACTCAGTAATCGTTATCGTTTTCCATGTTATACAACAATAATAGGGTTTATTGTTTATTTACCGAAAAATAATAGCTACTACTTTCACACTGTACTCAAATATTGATAGATTAAAATGTTAACTTTGACTGAATTAACAAAGGTTCCTTTCATTACAATTCAAAATCTCTTAGGTAAATTAATTCTTCGTCTAAGTAGTTTTAAGCCTACACTGTTCATAAAGTTTCATTACCGACATTAAATTTCTTGATTCCATAAAGGAAATTAACTCTTGCATTAAATTTCAAAACATAATCGTAAATAAGAAGTGAAAATCTAAGTGGCAAAATCAGGTAAAAAGATCGCGATTTGTTGAACTAGTAAAATAACTAATTGAAGAGGTATTTTGTGGACTTGTAGTTACAATACAGGAGTGACGAAGAATTGGTTGGAATGAAAGTCCGAGAGTTTTTCTTTAAATATTTATTAACATCAAAGCTTTCAAACATCCTAGTCGAAGATTAGTAAAATAACCTTCTTTTGTTGACAAACAAATTAAGCATTTCCCTCTCTCCCTCAGGCCACCAGGCCTGTGGGATTTTATTTCTTCCCTCACATAGGTTGGTCAATCTGAGTGTCAAAAAACCATACTAATTTTAAAAATAGTGTAGTAGTCTTAACTTTAAAAAAAAAAAAAAAAAAAACGGAGCCAAAGAAAATTTATCTGTGGGCCTACGGCCTACAATATAGAGTGACGGGCTCTTCTTGATAATATAATATACGGTTACTGACCAATGTGACCAACAGTACAATATGTATTGGCAATGAAACATAGAAGAGTATAGGTTTTTTTGTGAAAAATCGTCTTTCGTACTAGAGAAACGATGATCTAAAATGTAAACACAAATCAGAGATTTTGAGTCTTATCTTATCATTCATCCGTATGTGTCCTGATAGTTAACAAAGAGCGGATAACATGGCATCAGAAGTACACTTCACTGGTACAAATGCAACACTGATATAGTATGAGCTGATTAGTAATTGCTTAGCTGATGTTATACTGATCTTAGCTAATGTTATACTGATCTTAGCTGATGTTATACTGATCTTAGCTAATGATATACCGATCTTAGCTAATGATATACCGATCTTAGCTAATTTTATACTTACGTAATGTTGGATATCTATGGGTTATGTGTTCAGGCATTTGGATAAGGTTTAAGGGGGGTTGCTGGTCCGATTGTTCAGCGTCTGGAGGTAGTAGAAGAGGGAAGTTTCTTTTGAGAGGTACATTGCCTACGATCAGAGGTAGCCGAAGAACAAGCGGTTCTTTCTCGCCGGATATTGTCATCAGTACCTATAACACAATTCATATTTAGGTATTAATTTAAAACAGTTAGTTAGTCTTGTCCAAAAGGTCCATGATTTGAACTTATAATATTGTTATTGTGATTGTTTCGCTCACGTATATTAAATACAGTAACTTAAATTAATAAGAATATTGGTTTAGTATATTATAAACTTGTTATAATAGTACATTACGCGTCTAGTGCGGAAAGTAGCCTTTTGTTTTTGATTGTTTCTCCCCTATTTAATTTTTAGAATATAAATTAATATAATTATTTATACGTTTCTTTATCTAAACTAGGTGTGCAATGCAGTTTTGTCTGCATGCAATATTGAGCTAAGCGTGCATTTTAATCTTAAATAAACGGGTCAAGTGTGTGCTAGCCAGCACACAGCGAGGGTCCGTAGGCAACTCTGTATTGTTTAAGTAGTACCCTATTGATGGTGTTTTTTAAAATACTAAAAAGCTTACTTTGAACTATCCTATGGGTCTGATATTCTCAAAACACATAAACAAACTTCTAATAAAGTATTTTTGTGCCATTGAACCGGATAACAGCCATACAAATACATCGAAAAGACCATAATTATAAAAAAACGTATTTTGCCAATAAATGTTTTTTTTTTTTTTTTTCGAAATTTCCAAAAAGTGGTATCTTTACTTTTGGTCGAAGAATGTTCAGGATTTTTTACAGATTTTTTGCACTTCACATAAGCGAGATAGAGGGGGGGGGGACACGTTTCACACCCACTTCAAACGTGCCTACGCTCGCCCTATCAAAGTTATAACCAAATAATTATATATTTTTTTAATAAGCTCGACGTACTATTTAATATTATACCCCTACGATGTCGAAAACAAATATAAAAAAAAAATTAACCCTTAAGTTTTTTTACTATAAATGTTTTTAAAAATATTTTTTTTAAGTCGCTATATTTTTAACATGTGTGGGTAGGTACAAGACATATCCATGCCAAATTTCAAAGTCATCGGACGAAAGGTGTAGCCGTGAGAGCAGGCGATGGACGGACGGACAGACAGACACACGCGCGAAAATATAAGTGTCCTTGGCTTTTGCCTACGGACCCTAAAAATAAACATTTATCCTTCTTTTTTATGGTCTTAATGGATTTAACATGATGTTTATAGATAAATATTTTTATTTATAGACAGCTAAAATCGGATCAACAATAGTAATATTTAACAACAATACTAATATTTAATTAAAAAGCATTTTTTATATCCTGTATTTATATTTACCCCCCTCCCCCTCTTAAATGGAAATATGATAAAAGTGAACATAACAATAACTGTACTCTTAAAGAGCTTTCCAACGACATGCATCATGACGGGCATATAGTATTTTATCATTTTTACCACGTACCCCGTACCCCTGTGTACCAATTAGGACCATTTCAGATGTATACCGCCCTGTGGTTGGTCTCTATGACCGTACCGAAATGTGTGCGGATCGGTTCAGCCGTTCAGGAGGAAAAGGTGTCCAACCAAATGCAAAGTGTAGTGGAGCTTTCGCTTTGCTCAATAACTATTATGACAAAGAGATTATTTAGTCCAATGTACTTTGGGACAAAGGAATATCACACTTCAGTTTTTATAAGGGAGATAACAGTCTATAAAGAATATGCCATACACAATCTTTAAATTTTTACTCTCTCATATTTTTTTTATAAGGGGAGAAAAAAATCTAAAGAAGTGTCGTTATAAAGAATACTTGATCAATGAATATGATATAATTTTTTCATAATGTTGTCCAAATAGCAGTGTTCTTTTGTTAATAATTTTACCTTTTGGAATTACATTTCCCATGTCTGAAAATAATGTTGAAAACAAAAAAACCAGTGACATCATCTTAAACTTCCTACACTTATATTTATGATGGTCAATTAATTCTAGTATTGTGCTCACTAAACTGTAAATTAGTTGCTTGTTGCTGGGATGATTATGAATCTAGGTTTCCATGTGCACTTTGGACCCATAAACTGTATTTAAGTTATTTTCAATCCGAACTGAATTATCATGCAAACGTAGTAAATGATTGTATTTACATATTTTAGTTGTCACTGACTGATCATTGTTAAGAGTATAATTATAATACGTAATAGTGCATTACGCTTCGAGTGTGGAAAGTAGCATTTTGCATGCGAGTGTGGAGTTTGCACCCGAGTGACAGCGAGGCTAGTAAAACCACACGAGCCGTTTTCGCCCAAGTTGCGAACCATACTTCAACTATTATCGTTAGATTTTAATAATAAATACAGCAAAAAATAATAAACTTCTTGTGTGTAAGTTCGTATTTCTTTTTTGATAAAGATGACATTAATTCATTAGTTGTATTTTGTGCCGAATTAATTATTTCGGGAGGCGTATTATTCTCCTCATATTCGTCATAATCACTTAAATCACGCATTGATTTTCAGAAAAAAAACTCGATATAAACAGTTATTTTTATTAAACTAACATCAAATTAGTTTTATTGAATGTAAACAAACTCACTAATCGTGGGTAAAGTTGAAGAATTCTTCTTCTTTAGGTTTGTTCCAACCGCACTTCAAACTGGTTTGGAACTTTCGACGCATGCGCATTAGGAACAGGGCGTTCCAACGAAGCCCAAACTCAAACTCTGACTGAATCTGACTGTTAGTCGGCTGTTCCAACCACGCTCTGATTGAATCACGGATTGGTTTGGTACCAGTGAGAGCAGTCAGCGATCGGAGGCAGGGACTAGTAGTTTGGGATTGAATTTCGGTGATCAGAAACGTAACCTTCCGCTTTATTGTTTTTGTTTTGATTTCGCTCGCCTATTATTTTCCTTTCTTGTGATTCAAATCTTATTGTTAAAATGATTTTGTACGAATGCGATGATTAATTTTTGTGCATATAATGACATTTTCTAGATATTTCGGAAAAAAATAAAAATTGGACCTATTTCCAAGATGGACTTTTGGTACTTATTCAATTTTCAAACAAATATTGAAAGAATCCGATTTATTTCAGCAATATTTCTTTCTCTAACAGGACTAAGATTAATATTTGTTTTTTAAAACAAAAGAGCATTTAGGATTATATCAATAAAAATACGTGTGTGCCGTGAGTTTACTAAAACAAGTTTTTTTGATAACAGTGCTAAAACCTACCACATAAAACAGTTTTGTTCGAGTTCAGGAGCGTTCCAACAAGACGGAATCACAAATCAATTTCCAACTGACTAATAATCGCGCATGCGCATTATGTCAATCACGGACTATCATGGACTAATCCGGAACTGATTCGGAACTGGAGGTTGGAACAAACCTTTTACCTCCATAGGGTGGATAACGAGGAATACTTCAGAACTATAAGACGCGCATATGCGCAATGAATAATAGTACGTAAAGAATCACTTTCTACGCACCTAAACAGAGATACAATGTTTATACTTCGTAACAACCGTAGATAAAATAGTTTTTTCGTTACTGTTATGTTGGCAGTGATAAAGTTATCAAAAGTTAGGTTATGATTTTGGAAAGTCAGTTTCTCTTCAATCTCGTTACTGCACTGACGCAATGTTATTATTTAAATCCTTTATTTAAGCTTCTCTTTTGAGTTTTGGTTTGTGGCTGATTGTCTAAAGTCTAAATCATTGGCTTTTTAACCCTCTTCCAGTCATCCAATCGAGCTGCAACTTGGCACATTGGACTTAGGTATTAATAATAAAAATATGTAGGTATACGATTTCACATGTATCCTTGTTTTTTTCTTTAGAGATATCATGATTGCATTTCTTTTTCTGTTTTCCTTTTTTTACTCATATTATACTAAAGCTCTTTATATATTATGTTATATGTGTTTATATATTTGTTTGTTTTATATTTATATGTTTATACACAGGCTTACAATATGTTTATATGCATAATTAAGATCATAGTAAGATTACATTCAATCTGGATTTAAAAATTGAGCACTTTTTTTACTTTAGCACCCCCTTGGTTCTAAACAATAGAGTTTGCATGACATAAGAGTCAAAGGTCAAAGGTTTGTGTGTTTGTCTCCCCAAGACATTGAGCCTCCTGGGACAGTTTTATTACGCTCTTTTATGATTGAGTCTTATCATGTGTGGGACTAAATCTTATTCAAGGCATTTTATCACATTTTTATGCTTAAGTGAGACATTCCTTTGTCTCAAGTTACATTGAACTAATATATACTACTAAGTAATATATTTCTATGTACTAAATGTATACTACTAAGCAAATGTTCCTAACTATTAAGACTAACTATTAAGACTCCTAACTATTAAGACAAAAGAGTTATAGGGGGGTTCTTAACTTCTTTAGTAAAAAAGTCATTTCATGCCTATTAATAAAATAGAGACATTTTAGCATACAATAAACTGCTAGTTAGTCTTCTAGTTTCTAGTTTATCCATGAAATTAACAAAATGTGAGCAAAATCACAGATGTAATAATAAGTAATATAGATAGAAGGCATAAATCAATGTTTATTACCATGCCTAATGTCTTTATTAGTCGAGGTTTGTCTGTGTCTGTATGTGTACCCATTTAAAAAAAATAATAAAAACTCAGTATGCGTACACAGCATAAGATATAGACAAAAACTGTTGGTAATAAAGAAGCATTCCTGGAACTGTCTCGTTCCCCTACAACACCTGCTCTCAGAATCTAATAGAATAATAACAAAAACATTAATTTAACACTATCTCCTTCCTGTTTCTCGTTTAGTGTAAGTAAATCCCTTTCCTTGTGTGTGATTTCTGTTTACTTTTATTCTTAATTTTAAGAAAATAAAAGATAGAAGTTGGAGATATAGTTAAACATTCTAACATTCAACAAGGCAATAAACAAAATTTCTAGTAAAAAAAAAAACGAGTAAATCATTTAATTTTAACTATATATATCCAACATTTTAAATTACCTGAAATTATAAAAACAATATACATAATATATTATTCAGTATCTTTCGTATACTCATTTACATTTTTAACTAATAATTAATAACAATGTAATTGTACTTGTTGAATATTTGTGATATTTAAATTAAAAATCTAATCGTTTGTTAAATTGACATTTTTGTCAATTTGTTTTTAAAATGACATGTTTTGTTTAATTCATATTTAGACCAATAGATATAATCGTTATATTCTAAAATATATTTATTATAAATATTGTTACACTACTCCCATGTAAAAATAGTACTTTTTCCGTGGTAGGCTGTGAAATAGTGACTTAAAAAATCTTTTCATTACTCCTGGGCCTGGGAGAAAAGAAAAAAATTTTATTGTACTACAAGAACTTGTCAAAATTTTCGTAGGAGCGCTGATTTCTTACTAATGTGGCTCATAGTACGATTGAATTCCGCTAGATGTCAATGCGTTTTATTTATATTTTCTTATAGTGTAACCTCTTTTTAAGGTTCCTTTTTTATAATCTTAAGTTTAAACTAATATTTGTTATTATTATATTGATTATTGATTAATATTTAATGTATTTTATTTGTCTGCTACCTGGAAAAAATAGCATATGCTACACGACTGTGAAGTGTTTTTTCTTTACTCACTTCACAGCCTAGTAACATAATATACTATTTCATACTCCTGGCAGTAAAGAAAAAAATTTTACGTCGTAGGACGCAAAACATTTTTTTTTTACTCCAAGCAGTTATCAAAACTTCCGTATTAGCGCTACTGTCTTAGTGAAAAGACGATTGAATTCGGCTAGATGGCAGTGCGTTTTATTTATCTTTTCTTATAATGTAACCTCTTTTTAAGGTTTTTTTTTTTTTAAATCTTAAGTTTGAACTAATATTTGTTATTATTATATTGATTATTGATTAATATTTAATGTTTTTTCATTGTCTGCTACCTCGGAAAAAATAGCATATGCTACACGACTGTGAAGTGTTTTTTCTTTACCTTGGCAATATTTCCTTTCTCGCTTCGCTCGACAGTAAATGTAATTGCCGCGGTAAAGAAAAAAACTCACTTCACAGCCTAGTAACATAATATACTAGTTTATATCAGTTAACATCCTTCCTTGTACGTATACGTCCGCCCGGACACTTTTACCGATCTTATCCAGAGTTGTTCCAGTCCTTCCCTGTATGTCTCCCCGGATACTAAACGGACTCTAACGCTTCACTGCACCACACACCATATACCAGGCCAATATTATTAAGTTATATTTATTGCTCGAATTTGTTAATATATATCCCTTTTTAATCCAAGGTTGGGTTTTCTTTGGTTGTTTTATAATTATTACTTATATACCTCTATTGGGCATTATCTCTTTTACCCTTTTCAACGAATTGGAGGGATTTTCGTGGTCAGTTTGTATCCGAATCCCCAACTTTACATTGCGTACCGTACTTTATCTACGATTGTTATATTTTAATAATAAACACAGAAAAAAAACAATTTTAATAAACTTCCTGTGTGTACGTTCGTATTATTTCTCTTCTGATAAAGATGTCATTAATTCATTATTTTTATTTTGTGTTTTGAGCCGAATTAATAATTTTGGGAGGAGTATTATTTTCCTCATTTTCGTCATAATCACTTAAAACACTCATTATTTTTCACTAAAAACTCGATATAAACAGTTACTATTAAACAAACAGCAAATTAGTTTCCTTAAAATTAAACACGCTAATCTTGCGTTAAGGTGAAGAATTTTGAATTTTTTTTGAATTTTTTCGCAATGAATATAACTACGAAAATAATTACTTTCTACGCATCTAAACAGAGATAAAATTTTACATTTTATATCAATCGTAGAGAAACATTATTTCAATTTAAATTTAGCAACAAAAACAATCAATAAACAATAAATAGTGAGAGTTAGAGTCTATAAGATTAGAGTTGGCACAATCGAAGACGGGAAACAACAAACGTGGACGTAGTTTTAGGGTTATAAAAAGGGAAAATCGGTGTTGTCATGTTATATTCTTTTTTGTGGAATAGGGGTAGAGTAGAGCATTTATTTTCTGAAGTTGCATTCAACATGGGGGACCAATAAAATCGATTCCCTCAAAATTTCCCCGCCTTTTGATTGTGCCAACTCTAATCTTATAGACTGTAGTGCTTTTTTTTTTTTAAAAATATACACGTAAAAAATTCCTTTTTATTTTATATAGTTTCAAATATCAAGTAGAAATCTTTTATAAGAAGAGTTGAACTCGAATACTAGAATAGATAAATAATATATCTCTTGCAGTTTGACTTACCTCTATTCTGTATTCAATGTGTATTATTTTACAGGAATCAGGAGCGAAACTAGAAGGTGGCAGTGCTGGTAGTTTCAAACCAGTTTGAGGAGTCCAATACACAGATATACCGGGAGCAACAGCACCTTTAGACGCTTCAAGAACTCGTCTTTCGTCAGTGTACCTTCGCTGACCTTGGCTTGACGTGTATGTAACCATCTGCAAATAGACAAAATGGTAATCTTTGTTAATTTTTGATGTGTTTGCAAGTATGTATACAATCTTATATCTAAGAAGTAAGCTAAATTAATAGCTTGAGCAGAATAATCTTCCAATGGCGACTGCGCCTCGAAGTGTATGCGTCCTATTCGCCACCGTAAGACCTATAGAACCTTTTTTGGTTAAGATAAGCGAATCTGGGGCATCATGTATAGAAATGGAAAAACTGACAAATATAAGGCACATACATATTAATTCAAGTGTTTCTGTATATTGATAAAAATTTTATTATTTATGGATATTTTTTCATTTCATACTCTCTTAAAAACGCTAAACCGAAGCCCAGTTAATCCACGACAGATACATACGCCCAAGATTCGCAAACTCGACCTGTATAGAGCTGTGCCTCAAAATAGAAGACTGAAGATGGAAAATGTATTATGTAGAGATGCATTTTTGATCAATCACCGGGAAATAACAATTAAATATGTGCCAGTTATTTTCATTTCTATAAATGATGCCCAGATACGCTTCCCCAACCTAACAAACTTTAAAATATCATTATAAATAATTGTGTATAAAAACTAAAAAAGTTTCTTTTTTGGTAAGGAATGAAAGAGTGATAGTAACTCCCCTTACAAAAAAATACGAGGAGAGTAACAATCTTAAGAAAGTGTACAGAATGTTCTTCTTTTAATTTGACTGTTAATCCCCTTATTAAAACAGAAGTGTGATATTCCTTAGTCTCAAAGTACATTAGACTAAAAACATCCCTTTGTCTTAATAGTTGTTTAGTCCACGTCATTTATATTCTAAAAAACAAAAGGGGAGTAACATCCTAAATAAGTACCTGAAAGAGGTTATCAGAAACTATCCTGGCCTAATGTCCAACGAAAAAGGGTAATTCTGTATTTTTACCATTCATTGTATGGAACTATAATTATATGCATAGTTTTAAATGCTAAGAATAATGTATTAGAAATTAACAATATCTCTGATCTAAGTTTTTTTTTTTAACCAATTCTCTTTCCTCGAAAAGTGAGATATCGTAGGTATGAGCTGTTCATAAGTTTACCAAGTTAATCATTACAATAATTTATGATATTCTTATAATGAGTGTCAGTAGTGAGTATAATGAGTGTCAGTAGTGAGTATAATGAGTGGTTGTAGGGAGCATAATGAGGCGCTGAAATAAAGAAGACTGATCAATCCATAAAACTAATTTTTGCAGAACGAGAAAATAATAAAAAACAACAATAAAAACAAAATTTTCTCAACATTTTGAGAGCATTAAGAAGCACTTGCTCAGAGTCACTCATTAACTATATGTAGTTTATATAACTAATCTATTCAACGTTTTCCAAGTAAACACCTCTATTTTATGAGATATTACATCTGGAAAGTTAGTTTATTTTTCTTTTAACTAAAAAGCTATGTAAAATCATTTATTTTTAAGAGTCCCTATCGAAGCTCCTACTTGAGAGGATAAGTTTAATGATCACAAATATTTTAAGTTTTATTCAGTTTTTATTACAGGATAAAGGAAAAATATGGATAAAAATGCATTCATATGGGGTTCGAAATTCGAGAATTCGTGGTAGGTGCATTTTTATGCGTCTTTTATCCGTCATCTTTATTACTAATTTCATTTTATGATACTATGTAAATGCTCTAGATATTGATTGACCTTGATATTAAATTTATTAAGCATAATAAAGTTCCACCTCTTAATATTGCAACTGGTTAATTATACTTATAATTATTTAACAGTTATAGCCTTTGCCCTACCTAGATTTCATTCAGGCTAGTGGAAACGTAAAAAAGTTTGGATGGAACCAGCTTCTCTCGCGTCGTGGTATGATTGCCATAGATTAAATAAAAGTTACGATTAAGCGTTGAACCGGAATAACAGTGTTAATTATTAGACAGATTGTGATCGAAACGAAAATTGTTACGAAGAATTTCTCACCCAAAAATGTCCATGGTAAAGTTCGTTCTTTCTACTATATCCTAATTACTTCTTGTAGGTGTTTTCTAATTTTAAAATATAATGGTGAAAACTTTTCACGAACGTGATCCTCTTTGCTATCCCTTTTTTGACATTAAGTATAATAATGATCCTGTTCATTAATGGAGTTACAGGATACCTAGATAACCTTCATTCTTATAGATTAATCTTGTGATATTATGGTTTCTGACTACCTTTTCACCACATTCTAAAATTTATAAAGAGATAGATATTCCTTAACATGAAGAAATGGTGCCACCCACTTCTTGCTCGAGATATAAAGTAAATATAGTCTGCTAATTAGTGCAGCAAATAGCTTCCTCCCATCCTACCAATTTAGAAATATTTAATGAGGGCAGATTGTTTAAATTAATCTGGGGTTATCTGCGAGCTACTTTTGACAAACCATTAAAATTCTTTAAAATTAGATGAGTGCTTTTGAAGATAAAGGGAGTAAATAAAAATGTATGTGAAAGAGTAACAAAAGGGCGAAAAGTCTGTAATTTATGTGACACAAACAATGGGCTAATTTTGTCAAACCATCTAAATTTTATTTAAATCGAAAGAGTAATTTTTAAGATATATTTTGTTTCGCAAAAATGGTGGACACACCGAGAGACAGAAATTTTTCCTAATTAAATTATTATTGCATTCGAATGACAAAACTGTCTTACAGTACGATCCGGTCACGTAGTGATTTAGGAGTAATTTTAAGTCTATAGTACATACATTAGCTACACCAATTGTATTTTGTTCGTTATAGCTGTATTAATCAATTTATGTTTCAAAGAAGGAGATAATATAGGGTTTTCAGCCCCAGCTGATATGGAAAAGCGAAATAGCTCCACAACCATGATTGATAGAAAGATGCGGTTTTCAGGGTTCGATAATGGCTATAAATATGCGCTTCCAAAGCATGTGCTGAACATTTTCTGTGTTTAGTAAATGTGTTTGCAGTTTACATAATTAAAATACTCTGCCAATTAATGTGGCACATAGCTTCCTCGCAAAGAAAATACCATATTAAGAAAAATACCATAAATATCAAAAAGTTGGAACCGCGCGGCACTGTTCCAGTAAATATTTAATAAAATCGGAGAAGTTTAAACATTTGTGAAAGAAACAAAGCCTCCAACAAGCGCCAAAAGTTAGCGCATCTATAATTTATTTAATAAAAAATATAAAACTGCAATCAAATCGTAGAAACCTCTGTACAAAGGCCGGGTCACACCTGTCCGCACCGTGCGCGCACCGTATGACGGCCGTGTGTTGGGCAACACTCGGTGAGGAATAAACCTAAGGAAATGTAAGGCATGGTCCACACCTTTCCGCACCGTGCTCTCACCGACATTTGGATTATTTTTGTTTACTTTTGACATTTCCTTAGGACAACACACGGCCGTCATACGGTGCGGGCACAGTGCGGACAGGTGTGGCCCGGCCTTAAACAGCTATTTTTTTTATCCCCCCCCCCTTCCCCCTAAAAACTAAAAATAACACAAAATACAATATAGCAAAAATTAATCTACGACGCAAGAGCTTTTTAACGATATACATCACACTATAAAAGATTAACTTTAACATTTGTACCCCTGTACTCTAAAGGTACCAAAATTATATTTTTAAAAAACAAACAATACAAAAGGGCATTAATTTAACTAATAAATACTTAGAAATAAAAAACCTAATATCAAAAAAGTATTTAAACCCATTAACCTACAACAAAATTATAAATCGGTACAAAAGTACATGCACAAAATTTTTAAAAAATCAACAAATAAAATAGCTTTAATGTTCATATCAAGGCCTTTAAAATGATATACGACACAATATTAAAAACCAAAAAAAGTGGTCACGTGACACGGCGCACGGGAAAAAGTTTACTCTCATGTTCTCAGCAAGTAGGATGAACTAATGAAATAAAATATACTCAATTTAAAGAGCATTAGTGTGAGATTCAATCGCCGCAATCAGAAATAAAATCGGCCAACTATTATAGAATCTATGGCCATTCAAAGACAAAAATGGAAAAAAACAAAACCAAAAAATAACAAAATTATCACCATTTAAGGTACAACCGTTGATGATTCGACAAAAACTCATAGGACTAAAGTTGTAGATCTTTTAAAATCAGTTACCACTTGTGTTATCCATTTTCTAGTACGACTTACCGTTTGGCTGCAATAAGCCCTCAAACCAGCTTAAAAATCAAGTCGGCCATTTTTATTTTTTAAGGGTGGAAGGAGGGGGAAAAGTGAACTTTTTATAATTATTTTGGTTCACAATGTAGACGTTGCGCGTCGAATGGCGCAAACCGCAAGTCTCTAGCTCTTCTGGAAGTGGGTAAACATTAATGTCAGTCAGTGAGTCAGTGAGCCATGAGGCTTTGTAGTATAAGACATATTAATTTAGTACGATTTGAAGTGCGCAGGTGGTTGAAATTTGGCAGGTGCTATCTGCAAGCTACTCTCGACAAACCATGAAAATTTCATTAAAATCAGATGATTACTTTTAAAGATATAGCTGTAAATAAATGTATGTTTGTGTGCATGTAGAAGATGAACAAATAACCGCAGAAAGTTGAAACTTATATGGGACCAACAATGGGCTAAGTATGACCTACCACCCAAATTTCATTAAAATTGGACGTGTAGTTTTTAAGATATGGCGGTTCGCAAAAATTTGTGACAGACCGACAGACCGACAGACCGACAGACCGACAGACCGACAGACAGACACGGAACCAAAAATGTTCCCTGATGTCTGAAACGGATTTCTGTCTTGGAATTTTTGAAATCGGAGACCTAAAATTTTTTCGTTCTTCAGAACGATCACATAGCTTCCGTTACCTTCGGTAAGCTCGGAAGCAAAAAGTGAATTGGAAGACAAATTTTTAAGACTGGATTTGGATTCTATGGCTAAAAATAAGAATTTTTTACTACTGGAAATTTTTCGCTCCGAGCATTAGTTTGCCGTCTGGAGAGCCTCGAACGTGCTAAAATTGACACTTTAAGTCCATTTTACAGCTAAACTAATGGATTTAGGAAAATAATTCAAGAGAGAAAATAGTTATTTACGCAACAAGGGAGAGAAGTATATTTTCCTGCTCGAGGTTAGGTTTTCTCCTAAGGCACCGCCGAAGGAGTTAGCTCCCGAGGCTTGCCGTGGGAGATAACTATAGTATTAGCTCTCGAGGCTTGCCAAGGGAGATAATCCCGAGAGCAGAAATACTTCGATTCATGTTGCGTATTAAATTTTATTTACGACTAGTGCATCATGGTTAATAGCTATTAAGTTTGTAAATATAAAAGTTTTACCTACAAATTCACGTAATTTAAACACCTTAAACTGATATTTAGTTACTTGATTTATTAAAATAACAATTTCTATACTAAATATATACGTTTTTAATTTAATTACGTTGTTTGTTTTTAATTGAAAGACTTTGTATGATAACCTAAAGTAACCTTCCGGAAAAATTTGTAAACAAAACAGCTAAAAAAGCATTACAACCAACATAATACTTAAAATTTACCTAAAAAAAATACCTTTTAAGTTGGTATGATTGTTTTATTACTCCCAAGGGAGGGAAGTAACACTTCCCTCCCTGTTATTAGGAATGTAAAGTCCACTTACAGTGCAAGTCGTAGATAAAATTATTTTTTTAGTCATAGTATTCAAATCCAATCTAAAATGCATACCTTATAATATGTAACTGTTTTTTGCCAAAAAAAAGGTGTTCACAGGGCTATAAAAGTGAAAAAATACCAATAATGCATGTATATCCTCAATAAAAAGGATTTGTTTTAAGAACATAAATATAGTATATTTTGTCTAATTTTAAATTAATCTGCCTTTATTTTCCCTGAAGATTTAGTGATTTGGTTTTCTAAGAAAACTTCTGCTTAGGGTCTTCATTAAAAAAACACTCGCATCATTCATTAAGATTACAGAAATTGTTAATTTATCTAATTTGTACATGGTGCATTACGTTCTTTCTAATTATTTAGTGGCCTAAATAATAGTAATATAAGCTATTTAGGAAAAATTATTTGTAAGATTTCAACTTGCTTATTCAGGAACGAGAAGTGGTTGGAAAAAATGAATAGTGGGTAGAGTGGTGTGGAACAGTATTGTTTAGAAGCAACCAGTTGTCGCATTGAAAATACTAGCTTGAGGTAATGTCTGGTAATAAACCCTCAAGCCTTGCGTGACCTAATACTCAGTTATTGGGTCTTTGCTTATTACTTTTTTCCACCATTATTAAACTCTTACTTTAGCATTCTATGTGTAACGATATTTTTTTATACCCAATTCTCTGTTTCATCTTTATAGTATGTAGAATTTTATTATGTCTTTTATATAATTACTTGGCCAAGTATAGCTTGTAAATTCTCGTACTACTTTCCAATCCAATGAGTATGGCTGGTTCCAACCAGGTTCAGACTTAAAAAAAGCGCGAGATTTGAACAATGTAGTTAAAGTCCAGGAGATAGCGTGCAAAAAAGTGTTTCACTAACATCAAGCTAGAATTTTGTATACAAGCTAATCTTGTAGCGACTTTTAAGAATCTGTGGTCGGCTAGATTCGTCTGCGGGACATAGCTTGGCAATAGGCATTAAAAAAAAATGGTTGAGAGTGGCCATGTCCTGCCAATTATGGTGGACAGTATGATATTCATGATCATGGGTACAGAATTAATTAGTAGACAGAAAATCAAGTTGATGTTAGTTTGTTCCTTGACAAGTTAGTTATTCAAATATTACTAAAAATCAACGTGATCACCTGTCAAGAGACAAACTAACATCAACTTGATTATCGGTCTACTAACTAATTATGTACTCAGGATCATGAAAATACACTGTCCACCATAATTGGTGAGGCATGGCCGCTCTCCACTGGTTTTTTCAAACGCCTATTGCCAAGCTATGTCCCGCAGACGAACTTAGCCGATATTCTTGAAAGGCGCTAAAAGATTGACTTGTATCAAAATTCTAGCTTGATGTTAGTCAGACACATTTTTACACGCTATCTCCTGGACTATTAAAGCAATGACCATGTATAGTGGAAGCAGGCAACTGGTTGCGCGCGAAGGGTTTATAGGGTTTCAGCGCGCATGGACTGAAAAACTTAACAGAACTAAAAACTTCAGTTTGTTTTATTTGAGATTGTAGTTTTTTATGAAATATTTTTCTTGGTTTTATACAAATACTTCTTATCATTGCTTCTGGTTTGTTTTTCTACTTTTCAATTTATTTTTTAATATTAAGAATTGGGGGCCGAGCTTGAAAGGAAGAGCCAAAACCTTAACAACCCACTTGGATCTTGGGTTTATATTTCTTCTCTCCGTCTCCTACAGGAGGGCATATCGATGGCACAGAATAAATTAGGTTTTGGTGAGATCTTTTGTACAGAGATTTTTTCTGTTATATATTAAAGTGTAATGAATAAAGAACGCTTATCGCGAAAGTGTTTCTTCTTCATTTAAATTTTAAAAGTTGGTATATTGTCTCCACTTCCATTCTACGACATTGAAAGAAAATTATTCCCCATTAATTATTAACTCCTGGAACACTGATGTTATTTTCCATATGCGCGCGTTTCTTAACTTATTAATTTCATATACAGCAATTATTTTTTCAAACTTTAATTTTAAATGAACTCTCTCTGTGGCTATAAACAAGCACGCTATATCTGCATAATATGACAACTGAGTATCTGTGTTTACGGTACGACTGCATCTATTTCAATCTGCCTTTACTGAGGCCATTACTTGCTTTCCTCAAGCTGACGTACCACGAGCCTGTTTTCGGTATCTGAACCCGATTTGGAACCTGCGTGCTCATTGGATGTACCCAAAGACTTTTGACTGTTGAGAAACTAGTTTTAAGGTGAAAAACTCGTTTATAAGAGATATAGGAATTTTGTTTTTTAGGAATAAAAGTATTTTTATTTGCACTTTTCAAATTTGACATACAAGTAGCTAGCCCAAAAGAGATTTTTTTTGGCAATATTACTGTCCTGCGACTATTGTTTAAGATCTAATTTACTCAGCAAGCTATATGCTTCAAAATCGAGAGATTTCTAGATCATTGTGATAATTGATGATTTTGAACTTATATAAAATGTAATGCAATGTAATATTGGCTTACTTTGCGGAGTAGTAGTAGTAGTCTAGTACTTCCTACTAGAACGGGTAGGACGAACCACTTGTTCGAACCTTGCCATTAGGCCATTTTTACGGCCTGGTGAAAAATATTAAAATATAAACAAGTGCGAGAGTTAAAATAGTCAAAATAAAGAGTTTAATCTTTAGCCGCGTGATGTAAACAAAACATCGAAGATAACGGACCGAAGAATACGCAAACAGTCTGCTGTCTGGCTGGGTCTGTGACTGTGATCAGCTGAAGACTCACACCGCTCCGCTACCGCTAACTACTATATGTATATCGAATAAGGTACCGCTAATTAATTAATTATATATTTAACCGCACCTACATACAGTCCAAATCCGCAATGGATGAATTTAACTTGCTGTACATTTCAGCAAAATTTCACCATATTTTTTGATCCTATCGGGCCGCATATACCAGTTGATTTATTTTTTGTTTCTAAGTAAAACCGGCCGATTATTTATTCTTTCATTTCGGTTCTTTTATAAGTGCTAGACTTTTCTTTTTTTAAGTAAATAAGTGTATTTTTATTTTGCAATTTTAAAGGACAATTATTATTTTTTATATAAAGACTTTTAATTAATTAAACTTAAAAGAAAACGTTTAAATAATTATTATTATACAATTGTTCGTTTAATCGCGATTTATTTTACGACGAGTTATTTTATTTTATTTTAAATTTGTACCCGCAAGTATTGTTTTATTTACAGATTTTATTTTTATTTGCAATTTTTATTATTTTTGTAAAGGTGTCTCATTTTCTCTTAACATATTCTTTAGTTTATTACCAATATTTTGTGGTAATAATTATTTGATTTTTTGCCGCATTTGGATTTGCTTATACTTATAAAACGTTTGCTGCCAACGTTGATTTATATAAATATTTCTCTTTTACATTACCTTTTTTACAGGTTATTTTATATTTTTTTCTTATATGCTATATATACATATTATATTTTTTAATACGACACATTATAGAAGAGTAGAAGAGTGTGGTTAACTACTGTGACCTTGAGTAGGCTCCGAGGTATCTACTCAGCGCCCGGGGTTCTAGCCTTCATCAGAGGTCCGCGCGTAGCGCCCTCACCCCCCGCTGCCCCCGCCGTTTCAGCTATCTACCCGCCGCTCAGCGCCTTACGGCCTTACACCCCCCCCCCCCCCGCACCGCTGCGCCCATTTCCATAACTTTCGTTCCTGTTGTCCGAATTTAATGGGAACAACGCCATTCATTCTCAAATCGTCTCCCGCATAATTTTGGCTACTATTTAAGGTTTAGGAATAGTTTTATTTTTTTTATTTCCTTCTGAATTATTTTTTGTTTTTTAATTCTCGACAGTTTTTTGATATTTTCTTTTTACAATGGACGCCAATAGTAGGCAATTAAGACAACTCGAGGGGAAGAAAAATGATTATTTTCGCCGCTTACAACTGATTTACGACCTAATACCCCAAATTGAGGGAAGTGAAGCTGCTAAGAATAATTTTCTTATTCGATATCAAACTATTGCCGAGACCCGCTCCCAGTTTTATTTCACTGTGGATAAAATAAATGATTTGATAATGGAACAGGACGAAGAAGCTGTTCCGAATTATCAGGCACTTTCGTCCTTCGACGAATTATATGGAGCAGTTTTAATAGCTTACGAGAAACTCAATACTCCCGATCCCGAGCCTACCATTCCACGAAGCCCCAGACGAATTCAGCCAACTGAAGTTCAGACACAGTTGCCCCGTATTCAAATAAAAGCCTTTTCGGGGAAAATCAGTGACTGGCCTGAATTCCGAGATATTTTTAAAGCAGTTATATCTTCTAACAATCAACTCTCGAATGCACAGAAGTACCACTACTTACGCACCTATTTAGAACCCGAAGCCCTTAAAATTATAAGTAGTTTCCCTCTGTCTGCCGAGCATTTTCCCTCGGCTTGGAACGCTCTCGAGGAGAGGTTCGAAAATAAAAGACTTCTCGCCGCGCACTTCTTCGACGAGCTTTTGTCTCAAGAAAAGTCACCTACGCAACCTTCTGTAAAATCTTTACAGGATTTTTTAACTCGGTTTAACGACGCTGTCATCGGGTTAAATAACTTAAATATTCCTGACCGTAGTGACTTGATAATGTTGAACTTGGCTTTAAGACGTTTGGACCAAGTTACAATAAAAACATTTGAAAAGGAATTTATTAACACCGAATTTCCAAAGTATGCAGATCTCGTGGTTTTTGTCAAAAACCAACTTAAGGTTCTTGAATTGGCATCTGCCGATAGCTCGGCTCAGTTATCGCATAGGACTCAGAGTACGGATTTTAGTAAACCGAAGAATTTCAAACGGGTTTTGTTTACTAATGAACAATCCGCCTCCGACACACCAGCACCGCAACCGTCTTCTGTTTATTCTCCCTGTCCACTTTGTCAGGCCGCACATCCGCTTTTCCGTTGTTATTCCTTTCAACACATGACACCCGAACAACGTCTTACTCGAATCCAAGCATTGAAAGCCTGTAAGAATTGTCTCTCTCTTACGCACTCATTTGAACGTTGTCGTTCTAATTCAATGTGTTTTAAGTGTGGGGCTCGACACCACACGATGATTCACGTGGACACGAGAACTCGTCCTAGACAAAAGGAAGTCACTTCTTGGAAACCTTCAACATCAACTTCCTTGTCGAATCAACCGCCTAAGTCTTCACCCGCTTTAACAAATACTGAATCTACCCGCCGGACTAATCAAGCTGTCTTACTTGGAACCGCATTAATTAATATTAAATCCGCGAGAGGAGAATATTCTACTGTACGAGCGTTATTAGATCCCGCTTCCACACGAAGCTGCATAACTGAGAAATGTGCCAGAAAACTTGGATTATATGTTACTCCAATTCATCAACAGTTTACAGGTTTGGGAGGAGTTCCTGTCGTTTCCGGACACGGTGTTGCAGTATGTGAAATTAAACCGCAAAACAGGACTGAACCTCGTCTGTCAACGAAGGCAGTAGTTATTCCAGATATAGTTGGAGCTACGCCACCAATTTCTTTACCGCATAAAATTATTCGTCAGTACTCCAATTATTCCCTTGCTGATCCATCCTTCGGTGACGCTGGGCCTATCGACTTTCTTCTAGGCGCAGACTTGTTCGTACGAGTACTATCGTCGCAACCTAACCAGAACTTGAAGCAAAGTGTTTTGAAAACGATATTCGGGGATGTTATAATGGGACCTATTTCCGCCAAAGATCAACCAGAAAACTTAACATCTTTTTGCACAACGGCATCCGATAATTTATCATCTTCTCTGACTCGTTTTTGGGAAGTCGAAGAGGTTCCTACTGCAGCTATCTCTAATCCAGAAGATGATTTATGTGAACAACATTTTTTATCCACACACCGCAGAGGCCCTGATGGCAGATACAGCGTGAGGTTGCCTTTTAAGAGCCCTGAAGTCAACTTCCCAGATTCTCGAGAGGTAGCAGTGAAACGATTTCTCTCATTAGAGCGTCGGTTTCTCCGACATCCCAGTCTGAAGGAAAATTGTCTTTCTTTTTTAAAAGAGTATGAGGAGTTAGGGCACATGGAGCCAAGTCAGGAAGATGCAGCCTATGTATTACCTTACTTCTGCGTTTTCAATCCTCACTCCAAAACGACTCCTTTACGCGTAGTTTTCGACGGAAGCGCAAAGTTGACTCATTTATCCTTGAATGATACGTTGCATCCCGGTCCGAAACTTCAGAAGCAGGTTCCGGATGTAATGTTAAATTTCCGCCTTCACCGCTATGTTTTTTGTTGCGACATTATAAAAATGTTCCGCCAGATACGCTTAGATGAGGAAGACCGCAAGTTTACTCACATTCTTCTTCGTGAGAGTCCAGATCAACCACTACGCGAATATCAGTTAAACACAGTAACTTACGGGTTGGCATCCTCTCCGTGGCACGCGCAAAGGGTGCTTATTCAGCTTGTTCAGGATGAAGGTTATGCTTTCCCTTCCGCTTCGCGAGTCCTATTAGAAGATACTTTTATGGACGACATAATTACTGGTGCTAACTCAGTAGAGGAATTGTTTTCTCTTGCTCAACAATTAGTCCAGTTGCTCAGGGCCGGCGGATTTGAATTGAGTAAATGGATAAGCAGTTCAAAAGAGTTTCTATCCCTCATCAAAAGTTCATATTCGTGCCCTTTAGTTATTTCGGACGATCAAAGTCAAACCTATAAAATCCTTGGTATCCGATGGGAACCAACGGATGACGTATTCTCTTATCACATCACGCCACCCGCACATGTTAAACAAGACACTAAGCGCTCTGTTCTATCTGTAATTGCCAGCATTTATGACCCGTTGGGGTTTCTGTCACCGCTCACCTTTCTGTTTAAATGCTTTATGCAAAGTCTTTGGAAGAGTGGTCTTGGTTGGGACGATCCTCTTCCAGATGAGTTGGCAACTGAATGGCAAAGGTTGACTAAAGATTTATCTTGTCTTTCAAATATCCGCTTACCGCGCTGTGTATTACCGCAAAATAGCCGCTCCACTATAGTAGTGGGATTCTCTGACGCTTCTGAACGGGGCTACGGTTGTATAGTTTATTTAAAAATAACCGATAGCTCTGATCAACCGCAAATATCTGTTCTTATGGCAAAGTCCAAAGTTGCACCCCTTAAAGGTTGTACTATTCCTAGGCTAGAGTTAGCAGGTGCTCTGTTGCTAGCTCGCTCGATTAAAGCCCTTCAAACTTTCCTGTCAAAACTAGATGTACGAGAACTTCGTCTCTTTACGGACTCCAGTATAGTTCTTTCTTGGCTTCACAAGCCACCGCACACTCTAAAAATGTATGTGGCCAACCGCATCACCGCAGTACTGGAACATACCTCATTAGACCAGTGGGAGCACATACCATCTGAACAGAATCCCGCTGATATTGTCTCTAGGGGACTAGATGCGTTAGCCTTGTCTCATTGTTTGGAATGGTTTCAAGGTCCACCGTGGATGGCTATGCCAACCACTGAATGGCCAAAACCGATTTGGTCTCCTATTTCATCAGAAATCTTACCGGAAGTAAAAAATGAGACCAAAATTTTACTCACCGACTTCAAACAAGAAATGGATGTGGAGTGGATGACCCACTATTCAAGTTTCCAGAAGCTTCAACGTATTCAAGCTTATGTTTTACGCTTCATTTCTAATTCCCGCACTAAAAACTCTTCCCTACGCAACGTAGGTTCACTATCTGTTCTAGAATTGCGTTCATCACTCTATAAGTGTGTTTTTCAGGTACAGACGGTACACTTTTCTAGGGAACTTAATTTGATCCAAACAGGTCAACTTAAATCTTCATCTTTACTTCCTCTGTCACCCTTTTTAGACCCTAAAGGACTTATAAGGGTTGGTGGACGTTTAGAAAACGCCGACTTAGCATACACTACGCAGCATCAACTACTTCTTCCGAAACACAGTCACTTCACGCACTTGCTTATCGATTACTACCACAAAGGTTACCTCCATGCTGGACCACGCACTTTGAGATCTCTGATTCAAAGGAAGTTTTGGATCCTCTCCGCCCACTCGGTTATCCGACAACGCATTCGTAAATGTGTGTTTTGTACCAAATTTACAGGTGCCACACCTTCACCCCTCATGGCTAACTTACCTCCTAGTCGAGTAACTCCATCGCGTCCTTTTCTTCATTGTGGAGTTGACCTAGCAGGTCCTTTCTTAATTAAGGAAAGTTGTCGCCGCAACGCCCGCTTATATAAGAGTTATTTCGCCCTTTTTATTTGTATGGCCACAAAGGCAGTGCATCTGGAGGCCCTTACTAATCTCTCATCGGAGTGTTTTATAGCGACTCTAAACCGATTCGTTTCTCGCCGCGGTCTCCCGTCAGACATTTACTGCGACCAAGGGACAAACTTCCGTGGTGCCGCTCGTGAGCTGAAGGAGATAAATACTTTCTTGCGAGAACAAGATTTTCAAGCAGCTATTCTAAATGAAATGAGCCGCCGCGATATCCAATTCCACTTTTCTTGTCCTAGAGCCCCTTTTATGGGTGGAATCTGGGAAAGTAATATTAAGAACACTAAGTTTCATTTACATAGAGTTGTTGGCAAACAAACTCTTACTTTAGAAGAGTTCATCACGGTCCTTGCTCGAGTCGAGGCCGTCCTTAATTCCCGACCGCTATGCGATATATCTTCAAATCCGAATGAGATCGAAGTGCTAACTCCCGGACATTTCTTAATTGGTGCACCGCTTCTAGCACTTCCTGAGCCACCGTACTTGGATGTTTCTCTCAATAGACTTTCTAGATGGCAGTTAGTTTCACGCATGACCCAACATTTCTGGCAACGTTGGTCAAACGAATATCTTTTAACTCTTCAACAAAAGGGAAAGTGGTTCAAGGAGTCTTCAGAAAATCTTCAGCCCGGTCAGTTAGTGTGGATAAAAGAGGATGGTTCTTCTCCTCTGAATTTTCCGTTGGGTAGAATTGAGGAAATCTTCCCAAACAAGAAAGACGGTATTGTGCGCATTGTGACCGTACGTACCACCAGTGGGCTTTTGCATAGACCTGTGCGCAAGCTTGCTCCCTTATTCCTATCGGAATAAGTAATCCTCATTTCAAGTTATTTTTATTTTTTCTTCTTTACAAAGGTATAATTTAATTTTCAATTTTAGGAACTTGATTAATTTTACTTCTGAGTAGTATTTTCTTTTAAAAATCAATTATGAGACACCTAATTAAAAACTAACTTAACTTAACCTTTCTAAATTCAAACTTTAACTTTCCCGCGAGTTTATTAAGAATCGCCTTTCTCGATTCTTGGCCGGCGGTTTTGGTGAAAAATATTAAAATATAAACAAGTGCGAGAGTTAAAATAGTCAAAATAAAGAGTTTAATCTTTAGCCGCGTGATGTAAACAAAACATCGAAGATAACGGACCGAAGAATACGCAACCAGTCTGCTGTCTGGCTGGGTCTGTGACTGTGATCAGCTGAAGACTCACACCGCTCCGCTACCGCTAACTACTATATGTATATCGAATAAGGTACCGCTAATTAATTAATTATATATTTAACCGCACCTACATACAGTCCAAATCCGCAATGGATGAATTTAACTTGCTGTACATTTCAGCAAAATTTCACCACGGCCCGTTGTGGAGAGTTGCAGCTACTTCACACATCATACATTTGTACATTGTACCGCCGAAGCGAGAATGGTGTGGTTATTAGTAAGCTATATTATAATAAGCGTGCATCAAAGCGTGGGCAAGGACTTTGAAGTATAAATAAATTCTTATTTATGTAGCTAAATGAATATTTATTGTCTATTCTTCAGTTGATCCCTTTAATTATAAATGCTGAATATTTATTTGTAATTAGGTTTTGCAATGACACCGGTATTTGTATTGGGGATTAATACAGTCCTTTGAATACATAAAGGTTATTCATTTCAGGTTTACGACATGTATTTAGGTATATCATCAATGCGCATATAATAATAGCTTATAGTATAAAATAAATTCTGGTTTTAAAGTTGACCAATGCAGGAATCCGTTAATCGTTTTTACCTCTTTCCATTAATGACTTTGTAAAAGTAAAATGCAGTTTAAAATATTCAAATTTTATTTTAAGCTCAGAGGATATTTCTAATCAAAGACTAGCTCTAGTGTTTATGTTACAAAACCTGTTATCTTGGTGCGTAGGCTTCCGTGGGTAGATTCGTCATAAACAGCTTGGGTTTCCGGTGATCCGCGTCACGAAGGGATTGAAGTCTAAAGTTTCGCTTCCACTACTGGAAGCGAACTTCCAGTAGTGGAAGTTAAACGTCCGTGTCACGAAAGGGGTTGAAGTCGGACGTTTCGCTTCCACTACTGGAAGCGAACTTCCAGTAGTGAAAGTTAAACGTCCGTGTCACGAAAGGGGTTGAAGTCCAACGTTTCGCTTCCACTACTGGAAGCGAACTTCCAGCATTACTGGAAGCGAAACGTCGGACTTCAACCTCTTCGTGACGTGGATTTCACCGGAAACTTAAGCTGTTTGTTACAGAACCTGCTTATTTTTTATCAGCAACATGTTTATTTAGGAGCTGTATACTATTTAATTATTCCAAATAAAAAAATTATCAATAATACTATTGTTTGATTTCTTCTATAATTGTTTAGCATTATTCTTTCTTAGGGTAAGTAGTAATAAAACAATTATGCCATGGGTATGGGTAGTTTACTTCCTTCCAATTACCCTACACCATAGTTCAATGGCTTTACAGTATTGATTGCAGTATTAAGCTTTACGCGTGCTTAAACACCATTATACCTATAGTAGATGCAATAAACGACTACTTTGTTTTGATTTATGTGTGAGTGAGAAAATGATTATTGCTTCAATTGATTAGTGATACGTTGCATTCAGAACTCACGTAGTCAGCATGTGCGGAGCAATAAAAATCATTGCTCGAAAAGCCCATTTGCATGATCAACACATAATTTGATAATCAACATGATGCATGACTTACTTTGCTTCCGATCTTACCGAAAGTAACGGAAGCATTGTGTTCACTTTTGAGAACGAAAAAGTTTTATTTCTCTGACTTTAAAAATTCCAAGACAGAAATCCGTTTCAGGTAACATCAGGAAACATTTTTTGGTTCCGTGTCTGTCTGTCGGTCTGTGTGTCCGCGAATCATGAGTAAATTTCGACCGATTTTGATTAAATTTGGTAGACATGTTCATTTTACCAATGCCCAGGACGAGTTCGTCAGACAACGTTATCCCTTCAAGCGTTCACGCGCAACGCTCGCGCAAATGTGAACTTTAAATTTAAAATTGGAATTTTAGGTCGGGAAAAAAATCAAGCCTCCATCTATTCAATGAGACAATTATTTTTTACTTTCTCATATCTTTCTTAAATTTTTTTTTTTTTTATCTCTGAGATAAATGAACATACTTGGGACGAATTATACAAAACAGATGACATTGACGAAGCCATAAAAATAATTACAAGTAAAATCTCATCAACTATCACTAATAACACAGAATATCTCCAGGTAAAAAGGAAATTCATCAAACGAAAACCTTGGATAACAAATGGAATTATAACTAGTATGCAAAAGAGAGACCAATTATTCAAACGAATATCTAAACAACCAAATAATACGGCGTTAAACCAAAAATATAAATATTACCGAAATAAAGTCAATCAGTTAATCAAAAAATCAAAAAACACATTCCTGGCTAACAAAATACAAGAATCAGGTAATGACAACTGCAAAATTTGGAAAACTTTAAATGATATTCTAGGCAAATCTAAAAAACATATAGAAATAAAAGAAATGAAACATGAATCGGGGAAAGTAACAACTAACACTAAGGAAATAACTGAAATCTTAAACAAACACTTTTCTAAAATTGGTGAATCATTAGCCTCTGATCAAACCAAATACTGCAACTGTAGTAAAGATACATCAAAAAATGTAATACACCAAAACCCCAAATCAATTTTTCTACAACCTATTTCAGAACAAGAAGTACTAAAATATATAAATAACTTAAAAAATAATTCGGCCCCAGGCATTGATTCCATATCATCAAACATACTTAAAGCATGCTATAATAAACTTTTGAAACCACTAGTACATATTTTTAACAAGGCACTAAACAAAGGCTACTTCCCACAGTCATTTAAGGAAGCCATAGTAACTCCTCTACATAAAGAGGGTGATAAATCCGACCCTAACAACTACAGACCAATTTCTTTAGTAACTACTCTATCGAAACTATTTGAAAAATGTATAAAGCACCGACTACAACGCTTCCTTGATAAACACAACATTCTAGCGGATACCCAATATGGTTTTAGAGAAAAAATGAATACTTCAGACGCTATTTATTACTTAACCGAACAAATAACTAAATACCTAGAT
>KZ651434.1:161642-186050 GCA_001010745.2 Gerris buenoi | reverse complement strand
TCAAATGAAAGCTGCTGAAGAGTAGGACACAAATATATATTTGCTTTTTTAAATTTTGCGTTCCTTATTGGTTTATTACTGATAAAAAACATTGTGACCCCCCGGGGGATCGAACCCGGGACTTTTAGATTGAAGACAAGAAATCATTATTTACATAATGGGTATGCTTACTCATCTACAAAACCCTAAAAAGTACTTGGACTAAGTACTTGCCTGTGATTTTATTAAATTAAACAATGTACTGTACAGTGAGAAAGACTCATAAATTTAATATATTTACCTAGATACGTTAATGAAATAATATTTTATTATACTTCTTTTAGTTTTGTGGCCATTTAGTAGGTACTTAAGGTACAAATGGTAATTTCGAAAATATCTTATTTAAACAAATATTATAGACTAGATGGACCGAAACGGAGTTATATGACGAAAAACACGGGTTTGAAACACCTGGACTATGGAGGGGGAAAACACATATTTTTTTTTCCTTTTATCTCAAGTTCAATATTTTATTATTTTTCTGACTCCGTTTCCTCTTTTTTGCCGATTGATCGTCCACTGATGAATTTCTTGCTGATCCTGCTTCACTCACTAAGGTACTTATGTCTTAAAAAAAGCTGGTTGTCGTTGAAGGCAATAGTACAACTTAGGAGGGAAATCCAGTCAATATCCTCATGGAAATCATCTTCAGCGTCTACAAATGGTACGTTGCGGCAACTTTCTCCGCTGCAGTGTTTGCAAGCAACTGAGCATGGGAGAGTCACCTTCATGCACCCGCCAGCTGCACCTAAATTATTTTTTATTTTACAGCCGCAGGCAATAAGTTTTAAGAGTCTTCCCGGTACTACGTTACTATTTGTACCCAATGTACTAAATTTACACGATTTTATAATCATGTTTCTGATGTTATTAAAACGTTAATTAATTACGTTAATTAAAGTACGTATACCAATTTAATTCACGTCGGATTTAAATTAGTTATATTTTAAATTTTTAGCTCAAACTTTTAAAATCAATTTTTCACTTTTTTCCATTTAATCCTCCTCGTCAATGAAAATATGACAAAAGTGTACAAAACAACAGTTAATGTACACTTAAAGAGCTTTCCAACGACTTGTCCTATTATGAAGGGTATAATATACTATTTTGACTTTTGTACCTCATACCCGCAAATTTTGTACTTACACCGGATGGTCCCGCAAAGCTGGAGTTAAGGTTTTCTCATGTGCCCCTAAAGATTTACGCAAAAGTAGTATTCTCGCATTTTTACCGCACAAATTTACAAATTTATTTCACGATTTGGATAACAAATCATATTTTAAGAGGGCGACATTTGTAAATTAACAGTTTAGTTATCTCTATGGGATCTCTATAGCTTAGTCATTTGTAAGTAAAAAGAAATTTTTTGGTATATAAAAATAATGATGATGGTTTTGGAAAATTTTATAACAAATATTGTGATATCATATTATTTAACTTTATAAGTTAAAAGTTTTATTATACTTTTTAAAATAATTTTCCATTTTTTTTTTTTTTTTTTTTTTTTTTTTTAAAAAAGGAAAATTTTTTTTTTTTTTTTTTTTTTTTTTTTTTTTTTTTAAATAAAGAGTAATATATTTTCATTTTGATTCTCTCCATTAGATGTTATAATGCACTAAAGGTATTATTATTGTATTAGGTATTATTATTTTTAATATTTCACTTTATTATATAAGAGAAAAACCAATATAATCTTTTGGTTTCTATACATTATATTTAAAGTGGATATATAATACATTTAATATTATTTAATGCACAATAATAGCTTTTGATTATCCATTATATTTTAGAATGAATCTTATTTCAAATTCTGGGGGTTGAAAATAATATTTAAATTCAGAATAAATAATTGTTATTTAACAGAGTTATTGCTTTAAAAATATGAAACAGTCTTTTGACCACGTCGAATTTTTAATTTTTTTTTAACATTTCAGTACAGTACATCTTTAGATTTTTTTTCTTTCTTTATTAGAGTTGTTATTATAAATCGAAAATATTTGTACCTCTAAAAACTTTTGTACCCTTAAGAAATCACCGTCCGCCAAATTTGGGCTATATTGGTCGACACTTAAGTCTCCCGACGGAGCCTTTAAGCTAGCGATTTTTAGGGAAATACTCATAAAATTATCTATTCATGTGATTTTGCATCCGAGCTTACCGAAGGTAACGGAAGCATTGTGTTCACCTTTGAGAACGAAAAACTTTAATGTCTCCGATTTTAAAAATCCCTAGACAGAAATCCGTTTCAGTCGTCCGGGAACATTTTTGGTCTCTTGTCTGTCTGTCTGTCGGTCTGTGTGACCGCGAATTTTAAAACGTTCGACGATAACTTGAGTAATTCTTGACCGATTTTGATGAAATTTTGTAGAAGTGTTCATTTTACCAATGCCCAGGACGAGTTCGTTGGACTTGGACAACGTTATCAGCGTTGGACAGCGTCACTTCGAATTTAAAATTGGACTTTTAGGCCGGGAAATAATCAAACTTCATCTATTCAGTGAGACAAACATTTTTTTAAGTACAGTTTTTTAGTAAAACCAGCATGACACCGCTATGTAGTGTTAAAGATCGCAAAAAATATTAATAGTTTTTTGACAATAAAGTAATAAAACAATAATGTTAATGTTAATATAACAATAAAGTACATGATAGGATGCGAGGAAGCTATGTGCCACACTAATTGGCAGTCTATTTTCGTTATTTATATTTTTTTAATACAAATTTTAAATATTACATAAACAATAATCTCATCTATAAATTAAATTAATAAAAATTAGATATCTAAAGTGTGTTATTTTTTTTATCAATTGCGTTAATTTGATAAATCGACAATTAATCCTGTAACGCAGTATGTAAAATTTACTTTCCTCAACTCCTACCTCCTAAATGTCTGATTTAAAACAAACAAAAATAAATTAAATTTAACATTTCATGCATGTTGTTCGGAATCGTAAATGCAAATAAATACATTTATTTGTGGGATTCGCTCTCGAGAAGCCGAGAAGAAAAACCAATTTGTAAGATCTCTGTAAATAAAATATATTTGTTAAAAGTCAGGACGTTGTAGCGACACGTTATTTTCCTCCTCTATCCATTCCCCGACCCCTTTTTGAATTTGGAATAAAAATAATGTAATATATTTATCAGAGCCACAGAATTACAAAATTGTTAAGCACATCGAACAATTTATAAGTACTTCGCTAATTTGTGAGGTATAGCTTCCGCGTCTATTTTGTAGACTATTAAGATTTTCCAGCATATTATGGTCAAATTTATTCAATTTTCCCCGAATTTTTTGAAACTGTCAAAATTGTTTGAAATTTTTACATGATTTAAAGTACCAATTTAACAATATTTAAAGAGCGCGATGGTTTAAATTACACTGGGGCTATCTGTAGGCTTATTATTAACAAACCACCAAATTAAAAAAAAATAATAATAATTAAAAAAATAATAAAATTGAAGATATACGGGTAATTAAATGAAATGTTGTGCGCGTGTGAAGGAAAAACAAAAATAGGAGCATAAGGTTAAAACTTATATTGAACCAACAATGGGCTAATTATGACCTACCATCTACATTTCTATAAAATCGGACAAGTAGTTTTTAAGATTATGTTGTTTCGGAAAAATTGAGCGACAGAGCGACAGACAGACACGGAACCAAAAATGTTCCCTGATGTCTGAAACTGATTTCTGTCTTGGAATTTTTGAAATCCGACCTAAATACATTTCGTATTTAAGAACGACCACTAAACAAAAGAAAAGTTATACAATATAACTTCTACTTTCAAAATATAAGCACTATAAGTTATGACAATTGTATCTGAAAATTATATATTGTGTGGAACTAAACTGTTTATTTCGACATCAACTCATTAAGAATGTAACAACCCTCCTTATATTCCTTCTCTAATTCTACTTGATATTTGGAACAAAAATGAAAGATATATAATTATGTCTAGGTAGTTGGCCATTTAGAGTTTCAGTAGCAGGGAAAGGAGGCGAAAAGGGGTTGTTTACTGTTATTATTACTACTAGAATAACTTTTCTACAGAGCTCTCTTTGGGAAAAGTGTCTGGTGCAAGGGACGTGAAAAAGTGATAGACCTGGAAAAGTGATAGGTACCACCCCAAACGGAAGTACTTAACCATATTATGTAGAATATCTTACTGACATTAAGAATAGCATGTTCTATGTTATATAGTGTCACTCTGTAAATAAAACTCATCTGAAGCCTGGGTGGTGCAAGGGGGTGGAGTGACTTTTTATTTTAATATTTCTTGTGGTATTTCATAACATAGTTGTAGATTCATACTGGTATAAATAATTGTCACTAAATATAAATATTTGTTTTTTCATTTTTTAATATAAATCCTTCTTAATAAAATATAAATTCATGTTTTTAAGGTTTCTTTGGTAAAACTAAAAAATAAAGCATTTTATTTTCGTTTCTGTGTCTGTCTGTCACTCTGTACGGTTCCAATAACTTTTTAATCAAAAGTGATAAAACATGAAACTTTTCAGAGTTAAACGTCGTTTTAACGCGCTTACAGGAAACATATAGCAAACTCAAAATTATCAGCTGTTCATATCCAAAATGACCAATAATACACGTCACAGGAAAAAATATTTAGTATAGGAAAGTGTTTAATAGGTTTGTTCCAACCGCCAGTTTCGAATCAGTTTCGGATTAATCCGTGATTATCCCTGATTGACATAATGCGCATGCGCGATCATTGACCGTTGGGAATTGATTTGTGATTTCGTTTTTGTTGGAACGCTCCTTTCTCGAACCAAACTGTTTGATGTGGTAGGTTTTAGCACTGTTATAAAAAAAACTTGTTTTAGTAGACTCACGGCACACACGTATTTTTATTGATATAATCCTGAATGCTCTTTTGTTTTAAAAAACAAATATTATATAAAAAAAAAAATTATATTAATCTTAGTCCTGTTAGAGAAAGAAAATTTTCTGAAATAAATCGGATTCTTTCGATATTTGTTTGAAAATGGAATAAGTACCAAAAGCACATCTTGGAAATAGGTCCGATTTTTATTTTTTTTTAGAAATATCTAGAAAATATTATATGCACAAAAATTAACCATCGCAGTCGTACAAAATCATTTTAAAAATAAGATTTGAATCACAAGAAATGAAAATAATAGGCGAGCGAAATCAAAACAAAAACAATAAAGCGGAAGGTTACGTTTCTACTTACCGAAATTCAATCTCAAACTACTAGTCCCTGCTTCCGATCGCTGACTGCTCTGACTGATACCAAACCAATCCGTGATTCAATCAGAGCGTGGTTGGAACAGCCGACTAACAGTCAGAGTCAGTCAGAGTTTGAGTTTGGGCTTCGTTGGAACGCCCTGTTCATAATGCGCATGTGTCGACAGTTCCAAACCAGTTTGGAAGTGCGGTTGGAACAAACCTAATGTGTTTTGCCACTTTGTCAAACCAAGTCTATAAAGGAATGTTAATTAAATATATTTTCAAATTTTTTTAAGTTTTTGGTAGTATTCATTCTACGGAAGGTTTGAATTTTAATTTAAATCAACTTATAATTACTATTTACAACGGGAGACCGACAGAGAAAAAAAAACAGAAAAATAAATATATTTGATTATATAAAGCTTCCTTTGGCTACAAGTAATATTAGCCTTGCTTTAATTATTTTTATTCAAATTGTATCTGTATTCTAGTACATAGAGTAGAGCTTTTTAGCCTTTTGAGGATTTTTTTTTTATTTAAATAACACTTTTTCAACATAATTACTTTGGAAATGAAAGTAACTAATTTGAATTTGGAGAGATGGTAACAAAAACGAGCTTAAAATTTAAACTCATTTTAGTTAATATAGGTACATGCTTATTTATTATTCTCGTATTGTTTATGTCTCTCTATTATTAGCTAATCCTCCTCTCCTTTTTTTTTGCTAGAAAAATAAACCTATTCAAAATGTTATTTTACTAACATTCCAAAAATATTTTGTGCTATAACCGCAATGCAGATATGCATTGGAGGTCGCTTGATAAAAAATAACGCAGTTCTACAAAACAACAAACTTTTGACCTCAAAAAAAAAAAAAAAAAAAAAAAATCGGTCCGAGACTACTCAGATAAATTTTCCCATATATGTACCTTTAATTACTATTGGAAATTTCATCAAAAATTTTCATAAAAATAACTTCTCCCGGGCGGGGAATCGAACCCGGACTCAAGTTGATGTTATACGTTGATTTTTAGTATTATTTGAACAGCTAACCTATCCAATGTGAAAATAACATCGACTCGATTTTTGGTCTACTAACTAATTCTGTACTCAGGATACTCATACTGTCCACCATAATTGGTGAGACATGGCCGCTCTCCACCGATTTGTTTTTTTCAAATGCCTATTGCCGAGCTATGTCCCGCAGACGAACTTAGCAAACCATATATTCTTAAAAGGCGCTTAAAGATTGACTTGTATACAAATTTCTAGCTTGATGTTAGTCAGACATTTTTTTGCACGCTATCTCCTGGACTATAAGACCAATTAACTAATTTTAATATGCGCAGGTGGTTGAAATTAATCTGGGCCATCATTTTTTTACAAAAATCATATAGGTAGTTTTGTGCACATGTTGCGCAAAAGGTTCAACGTATATATGGGGTGGCTAGTTATAACCTAGCATACAAATTTTATTGAAATCGGACGAATTGGTATACATGACATCTTGTTTAGAAAAAATATATAACGACAAACAGAAACGAGACCAATAATGTTCTTAGATAGCTGAAACGGACTTCTCTTTAGAATTTTTTATTTTTTATTCGGAGGCATAAAAAAAATCTTCGTTCTTCAGAGCTATTACTTCTGCTTGTTTCGCATATATAAAATTTCATTAGATATTTGATAATTATATAGCTAGTAAATTATCTCATTCCTAATTCATTAAAATTAATATATTTGTGGTATACAAATAAATACATAAAAAGAACTTGTCTTAAAATAAGAATAACATTTAATTTATATCCTAAATGCAAATTAACTGGTTCCATATTTAGGAAGTTCTTAAAAACAAAAATAAATAAAAATAACATTAATTAAAAATTCTAATTAGGTTGTTTAGAACAGATTTTCCAACATAAAAATATTAATTTAATATGTGTTTTAACTTCCTTTGCTTTTAGTTAGAATCCGAATATATATTAGTATATAATTATTAATTCTTATTTGTAGTTTCTTGAACTGTAAAAGTGAATTAATTATATATTTTTTATTATGTCATTTACATCCGACATCTGAATATTTCTCAAGGTTATCACGCACACTCGTTAACACGAGTTACGGCGTTCGTTTGTCTCTAAAATATACAGAGTACATGAATTCTCGAATTTTTCAAAATATTTTTAAAGTTTTTAAAAATATTATCTTTACTCCTTATAAATGAAACTCGTATGTTAAATATCAACTCATAGTCCAGTCAATTTATCATAATTCATTGCAAAAGGTCCGGTATTTATGATTTTTGGATATGTTGTTAGGGCTAGTAAGACTAGTAAAAAGCCAAGTTTGCAGAATCCTAGACCCTGAGGAAGCAGAGTTATAGCTGAAAAACATTAAAATTTTCCTACTTTTTTCAGTTTTTTATCTACATCTTCTTTTCTGGTCATCTGAGTGAAAAAATAGTTATTACTAATCTTGTAGAGGAGAAAATTTACTAACATTTCATATCAATAGCTTTTTTCTCTACGGACTATAGTTTTCTAATTACAGAGCATCGAAAATACGATTATTTTTAAACAACATACTTAGGCCAGTCAAAACATACTCAATAAATAGCTAAATTCACAAGCAGTGATGTAGTTCTGATTTTTTTATATGTTGTTCGGACCAGTTAGGGCAATGTGATATTAGGTTTGCAGGTTCAAAAAACCTGTGCTAGCTGCGTAATTTGTGAAAAACTGGAAAAAATTCGGACTTTTTTCAGTTTATTCCATATAACTCGTATTCTATGTGTTTTTTGATTTTAGTCGTTATTACCATTTTTAAAGTTCAGTAAATTTAGTGCATGATTCTATGCTTTTTTTTTCGTTTAATGCCCAAAACTTGTTATAAGAAGTTGTTTAGGTACAATTCTTAAAATTTGCAAATTTCCCATTTTGTTATTTTTATGATTACAACGGAACTGTTTCGTCTACAGGCTTTATTTTGCTATTGCATAAAAGGCAATTAAATTTACTACAACTTTATTTCTTACAACTTCTTTCGTAGAGAAGAGGCTTTATGCCAATATTTGCCCCGAAGCGAGAGCAATACTTAAATGTTTCCATTTATTAGAAAACACTGCCAATCTTTGATGTGTCATATCTCAGGAACTATTGGACGTACAGAGTTGTTGTTGGATGTAAAAAGAAGCCAATTATATTTACTGCAACTTCATTCCTTATGAATTTTCTCATAGTTTAACAGTTTTACGCCGATATATGCCCCCAAAACCAGAGCAGTACTTAAAATTTCAATTTTTTGCAAAACATTTTCCAACTCTTTTAGGGCCATATCTCGGAGTCTATTGGATGTAAAGAATTGGCGTTGGACTTAAATTGTTGTAAATTTATTGTACTAAAAGAATAGTAAGAACAACTAACATCGAACAACGCATAGTTTACGAGGTATATAGCAGCAACTGAAAAAAAACCCGAGAACTATTCAGTTTTTCACATATTACGCAGCTAGCACAGGTTTTCCGAAGCTGAAAATTTAGGATCACACTACCCTAACTGGTCCGAACAACATATAATAATTAGAACTACCACAAAATGTTTATTTCTTGTATTTTTCTCAAATCGTCGTATTTTAGATGCTCTGTAATTAGAAAACTATAGTCCGTAGAGAAAAAAGCTATTGATGTGAAATTGTAGTAAATTTTCTCCTCTACAAAATTGGTAATAACTACTTTTTCTCTCACATGCACAGGAAAAGAGATAAAGATTAAAAACGGAAAAAAGTGGGAAAATTTTAATGTTTTTTAGCTATAACTCTGCTTCCACAGGATCTAGGGTTCTGCAAACTTGGGTTTTTACTAGTGGTACTGGTCCCAACAACATATCCAAAAATCATAAATACCGGACCTTTTGCAATGAATCCCAAATTTTTTGTATAAATTGACTGGAGTAGGGAACTTGGGTGTGAAAATGTTAAAAGGCCAAAAAATTGAATTCAACCTTTATAGGCTTTGTTTCCTGCCGTTTCCTTATTCTCCTACATTACACCAGTCCTATATTCTCTCAGATGACCTTCTATCAATTCTATCTGATAACTAACAAAAATAAACATTTGTAAAGTTATTTTATAATATTGTAGAAACGTTTAATCTTAAATTTTACTCACTTAATAAAGCGTTAATGTGGTTGTATAGTTAGTGATAGGGGTATTTAGGTAGATTTTATTTTATAAATTTTATAATGTTCTCAGGATTTAATTTTATACATAAACTAAGCATCGTGTAGCTCATACAATAGCAATTAAATGTTAAGAAAATAGTCTTGATGAGTTCATGAGTCGATAGTTAGATCCTATAAAGAGGATGATTGTAATAAAGAGTTTTTTAGTGTGGGAACAGGACTATTCATTAACCCTCACGCCTCGGCAGTCTCCATTTAATAAACTATTATAAAATGTATCACTTCATTACACGTAATCTTCTGCTTATGTCTATTTTAAATTATACTTCGATGATCTAATAGGGGCAATAGTTGATTTAAGTGAAGTTTAATTAAAATCGATACGTTAGAACGTAAGAAACAAATATTACGTAAAAACGGTGTTTTGGTAAAAACGTTATTTTTTTATTTTAAACGTTTAGGTCCGCTTTAATAGTTTTAGAGATCTTTAACACTTTATAGCAGTTGGGTTTTACTAAAAAAAGTGTAATTAAAAAAAAATTGCCGCATCGGAAATTCCAATTATGTTCATGGCGTTTGCGCGCCAACGTTTGGGCAGATAACGTATTTCAACAAATTATCCAGGGCATCAGTCAAATCAATTTGTGTGTACTAAATTACACACAAACCGATTGGCTTTTTATTTAGTTTTTGTTACACGTTTCCGACTCCCAGACATGTTGCGTATTTCATTGGATGTAGGAAGCTCGCTAGATATATATCTATATTTTTTCTTTCAAGTTGAAAACGTTAGGGTAATTTCAAAGAACAAATTGTTAACCTTTTAAGGACGTTATAGAAGATTTTTGTTATCAGTTCTTGTGCTAACTATTCTTGACTTATTCATATGAGCCTTGAACGAAATGCAAAGTTAACTCACCAATGGTTAGAACCCTTAAATTATTGCCTTATTTGTATTCACGAATGCATACGAGTATAGCATCTATCAACTTATAGCCGACTTAATAAAGAAAATTAGTATGTAGAAACTATTCGATTACAATTATATAATCTTTTTCATTTGAAATTAAAGTAGAACGTTACATAAATAATAAATAGTAACATATAAATTATATATGAAGAATATAATATTATAACCGTTACATCATTAGATTCAACCAAAATACATGCTCATGGCAGATTTTAAAGTTGCCTAACTTTGAGGGTAGGTACGCGTAATTAAGTTATTACTTGACGAGTTACCAACTAATGCTATTCTGTTTTCACTGGACCATCTTGATCTGGTTCATAGACATCATTCAAAACTTTTGTCTTTTTGGACTCAAATTTTGAATTTTCAAGAGCATATAGCAAGCTATTGAGCAGCTTCTTAATTCTAAACAAAATTTCGATCACTGTAGTTGCTAGATATCTAAAACGTACATATATGATTATTTTATTTTTATTTCGATGAGTTGTTTTAAACATGATTTCACTATGTAACTTATTATAATTATTATACACCTCTGCGCAATTCCAACGGCATATCATTTATCTTCGTCTTGTGTAGAGGATTCTTATGCTTTAATTTAAATCTATGAATATAAAGATGAATGTCTGTTTGCTTTTTCTTAGCTCGATAAAATTTTCCACACTTGACCTTTAAAACAAGAAGAAGTTCACTGCCTACTTGAGTTTTCTTTATAAGCCAAACTTCCCCTTGCCTACGTCGGGTACTTTAGCTATAGTTATATATAAAAATCGATAAAAATGATATGAACATATAATCCTGTCTTTGTTTTTAACTTAAACTATTTTCAAGTCTAGCTACTTGAAGTGAGAGAGGCTTAGTTCAATTGCCAAACAACGTCTTGGCACAAAATTATAGTCACTGGTTTCAGCTGGTCTAATGCAGCCTTCTTCAGGTAATCTGATAGTTAAAGATCTACAACGACATCTGGAACGATTTTCTTACTAAGAAAAAAAGTCAAAGTTGGCTTTTACACTTCCAATGTCATTCTTCCAGATTTTCTGAAGAAGGCTGCATTAGAACAGCCTAAACCGGTCAATTGATTCAGTTACACTCATCTTGTGTTAAGAATTGACTATCACACACGAATATTAACACGAAATAGTAACACGAATTTAAAAGGTTAAACTGATAAGTGCGCACCAAACCTATTTGTTAGCTTTCAAGCCTTATACACAGGCAACAGCTGTTTACAGGGAAGCTTCTAAAATGCACTGTGGGTCTTGCGTTCTGTAGCATGGAATGTGCACACATTCCTTGACAAACGTTATAACTGATAGCTGTAAATCTATTATTATGATCGCATTTAATAAAATTCTTAAATAGTTCTATTTATGATTTTTTTTTTTTACTTCCAATCAGATTGGTTACAAGTTTTTAAGAGTTATTACGTATTCTATAAAATTGATTCAAATCTTACAGTTAGCTTACTTCAGCTTTAGCTTCGTTGTTCATATCCGCTACATTGGTGACACTGAAGTATCTCCTCCTGGTATCTTTGTCTTTCCACCGCAGAAGAGTTGATTCACAGTAGTATCTGACATAGCCGTATCTACCACTGAAGGACGCCGGTAGACTCGGTGGCAGCGTGAAGTTGAACCGAAACGTGTGACTTCCCTCTCTCAGCTGTTGCCGGTAACCTGGGTACACACACCAATACACGAAAAATTCATATCGTCATTTCATTTATTACTCAAGTCATTTGATTAAAAATAAATAAATATATTTATATGAATTTATAAATTGGATATAGCAGCTCTACACGTACATTGCATTCACATTCATTATGCTATAAGAATGCGATTACAATTATCCTTTTGGCTGTGAAATTTTGTACTAAGCTACAAAGTTTTGTAGCTTAGCTCCATTTAATAATTTAATCCCTAAGTTCTCATTAAAGAATATTTTCCGTGGTAGGCTGTGAAATAGTAACTTTAGAGCCTAAAAAACAAAGCTGAAATCAATTTTTTTCCGTGGTAGGCTGTGAAATAGTAACTTTAGAGCCTAAAAAACAAAGCTAAAATCATTTTTTTCATTACGTGGACATAAAAAATCTTTTCATTACTCCTGGCAGTAAAGAAAAAATTGCTTACGTCCTAGGAAGAAATTTTTTTTTCTTTATTGCGAGCAGTTATCAAAACTTCCGCAGCAGCGCTACTTTCTTAGTGAAAAGACGATTGAATTCCGCTAGATGGCAGTGCGTTTTATTTATCTTTTCTTATAATGTAACCTCTTTTTAAGGTTTCTTTTTTTTAAATCTTAAGTTTGAACTAATATTTGTGATTATTATATTGATTATTGATTAATATTTAATGTTTTTTTCATTGTCAGCTACCTCGGAAAAAATAGCATATGCTACACGACTGTGAAGTGTTTTTTCTTTACCTTGGCAATATTTCTCGCTTCGCTCGACAGTAAATGTAATTGCCGCGGTAAAGAAAAAACTCACTTCACAGCCTAGTAACATAATATACTATATTTACAATAAATCATTTTGAATCAAGAATTTTACAAAGTTGTTACCTAGGGAATAGGAGAGGTATTATAGAATCATAGAGATGCAATCACTATGTTGTCAAGATGTTAAATACTGATTTGGCATTTCCAGCTAGGTATTTCCATGAGTAGAATTGAATCCATATTTAACACATTTTCATTTTTAACTTTCACCTTTTATAACCAAGGGGGGGGGGGGGGATTCTGTAACTTTGAAACCTCCCTTTTCGTGTTTTTTTTTTTTTTTTTTTTTTTTTGTTTTTGTTTTAGTCCATTTCCATTTTTATGTTGTTATTTATCAAATTGTTGATATGAACATGCGGGCGCAACCTATCAACGTGAATCTATAACTTTCTCTGTTATTATATTTGCGGAGAAATTAATATTAAGGTTTGATATATATCCACTCAAAATTGTTGTTGATATTGTTGTGTATCATATCTAAAAACCAAAACAAAGTGACGCAATCATTGATGTTTTCATCCCCTTCTCTTGTTTTCTGACTGAAATAACTATTAAGTGGCTAATAAAAAGGACGCTGTCAATCCGTAGTTCGGTATACGGACATATACAGCGCTGGTATCACTTTTCAGATTCACTACATTATATAACAACACTTTGATATATTGGGATGTTTGATAAATAATGTCAAAGTGGATATATATATAAAAAAGTTACAGAACAACTTATCGTTCTATATTATTCGTTTTAAAACGTAATAACTTATCGTTCAATTTCATAAGATTTCTTACATTTTCGGCATCAATGACATATTTTTTACTTCATGGGACTACAAAAGTTGATATACGAGTAAAGGTGGGTTCATAGCTAGCGGATCCGTATTCACGGTGGCACGGAGGGATTCATCTATGGCGTCTCTTTTGCGGCACCGCAGAAAGTTGGTTCCAAACCATCTTTTTTGCGGTGCCGCTTTTAAACCTGTATGAAACCTTCTCTTCGTCCTTTTCTTATTTCCTTTTCGTTTTTATATTACAATTGTTTATTATATTATATTGTGTATCTGAATTTGTTCCTACATTATTTTTATTATAATCTGTATTGCATCTGTGTTTAATATACGTTTTTTATCAGTGTTTTATCTTCATCTGTGTATTATGTCCGTGTTTTTTTTATATCTGTTCCTTCATAATTTTGATTATATACCTATTTCTTATTTATATAACAATAAAAGTCCTAATCTATAATCTTATTATATAAGTTTTTTCAAGCAAGAGAATTAAATTCAAGTTGAAAAAACGATGTTATAATTGCCCTTGAACCTGTATGTGTATGAAACCTTCACTTCGTTACTTCGTTCTCTTCTTATTTCCCTTCAGTTTTTATATTAAAATTGTTTTATTATAATATATTTGTATCTGTTCATTTGTTCCTGCATTATTTTTTTATTATACTCTGTGTTTAATCTACGTTTTTATCAGTGTTTTATCTTCATCTGTGTATTTGTCCGTGTTATTTTTATATCTGTGCTTATTATATCTGCTCCTTCATCATTTTTATTATATATACCTATTTCTTATTTATATAACAATAAAAGTCCTTATCTATAATCCTATTACATAAGTTTTTTTCAAGCAAGAGAACTAAATTCAAGTTGAAAAAACGATGTTATAATTGGCTATGTTTATAACCTGGCCGATCGAAACTCGAGCGGAGGGAAACAGCGACTCCGTCCTCCGTCGAGACGGGTCTCAGACAATATTTTGTTATCTATATAGCCCTCCGCAAATAAGTATCCGCGAGCTGTGAACCCACCTTAAACATATTACTGATTTTTTTTTTTTTTTTTTTTTTTTTTTTTGATCATTTTTTTTTTTTAGACTGATAGGAATGGAGATTAATTTGACGCAAGTGCGTCATACTATCACATTGTATTTAAATGCTGCGTGGGATTATCATAAACAACAACTCGTAGTAGCTGAAAACAATCCAAGCGTTAAGTTAAAATATCATAGAGTTAATGAGAAATTGTGTAATTGTGTTAATTATTTATTTTTTCTAAGAAATTTCTTGCAATGATTTTTTTTTTTTTTTTAGAATATTGCATATAGTAACTAAGCCGTTTAATTTTTGACGCGTATATTTATATTTTATTTAAATAAAGAAAAGTGAAGCAGGTTTTTTCTATATTTAAGTTTTTTCTTAAATTATTGAGGGTGTTAAATAATTGCGATAATTCTTTAGAGAATTTCTTGGAATTATTATCTACGTAATGTGGAACATGGAAAGAATATACAATCAGCATAATATTTAGAAATAAATTAAACTCAAAGAGGAAATAGAAAAACAGTTTCAGGTATTAATAAACAGGTATTCTCCCACGTAAATTAACAATTGTATATAAACAACATTGGAAACAAACAATACAATTGTTAATTGTTTATTTAAAAAATCGCTTTCGGCCGTCATGTCAGTCGCAGAAAAAATAGAATTACATTAACAAATAAACATTTAATTGAAAATAATCAATTAAGTGAAACAAGAGTCTACTTCATGTCAGAGATCAACGTGATATACTTCATATATAGGGGAGCCAGGGTAACCGAGCGTCTTAAGGCGCTTGCTCAGCTATCAATAAGTCGAGTCAATTCGAGGTCGTGGGTTCGATCCCGTGCCATGATACTCTGAATTGCATCAATGAAGCGCAGACGGTGAAGGGCTAGGGACAACCTTTATGGGGACTCTTCCCCTACTCTTTGATGCGGGTCGGATCCGTGTCATGATGATGTAATTTTTATCTATGGTTCGAGGATGGAGCAGGGTGAGGGACACCCTTTATGGGGACTCTTCCCCAACGCTTTGACGCACGCTTATATAACTTGCTAATGACTACACCATACTCGCTTCGGCGGTACAATTTACAAATTTTTGATTTGTAAAGTAGCTGGAACTCTCCACCACGGGGCGTAAAAAGGGCCTAACCTAGGGCCCCCATAGGCCTAACCTAGAGGGGGAGGGGGGGTCACTCGGCTTCGCCTCGTTAGTAAAATAGTAAATTTCCTGCCTCGGCTTTGCCTCATCAGTAAATTTGTTTGGCCTATCCTTGCCTTCGGCTCGGAACTAAACTTTAAAACTTGTCTGCAAAATTTAATTTTGGTGCCTAGTTACATAAATAAAACTATTTAACGCTGCAACGAAAACAAAAGACAATCGTGCGGTGGTAAGAAATGCAACGCAAATATTTCACAGGTGTGCGGACAGATGTATTATTGAAGAAGGAGTAATTAATAATGTACTATTATCAAAGATTTTCTAAACATAAAAATTAATTTCAATTGTTTAAAGTGAATTGGGTTCAAGTTTAGATAAAAGTTTTACTAGAAATAACCTAAAAAAACATATTTCATTAGTGCCGGGAGAACTTAATGAAACTCCCTGTATACGTGTCGACTTCCTTGAAAAGACATAATTATGTTTATCATCAATGTTACCTACACCTTCTACAAGCATACAAGCATCAGCTTGTGTACTTGGAAATACATTTTTGTAAAACATTGTTTACATTTTTTGTAATTATCTTAACTTATTACTTCCATAGATACTCCGACAACAAATAAATGGCCTGCCAATTGGAGTGGTACGAAGGTTCCTCGCATCCTATTGCATAGTTGGAGTGTGTTGAGTGTTTATATTTAAAATTAATCATTATTCTAGAGATTTTGGTGGAACTTAATCATAGTGAAGATGAAAATTAATCAGTTTATTGTGAACAAACCGCAATAGTAATTGTTTAATACAGATCAGTATCAACCAATTTAGTGGATTATTATCAATTCATTAATAAGTAAAGTGTAAATTTTGTTTGTTTGAGTTTTTACCATTAACTGATCAACAATGATACGTATTCGTGCTTTATACTAGTCGTCAATGTACCTTTTTTATATCCAGCACTTAAGTTTTAGTTGAATACTTTTAGATGGAAATAACTTTAGTCATAAACCCAACTCTTTATTTTCTTCAAAACAAGTGTAAAAAAATAACTATGTTGATTCCCCAAACACGCAAGTGTCATACCATTCCTATATGTGTATTTTTAGACAAACCTCTATGTTGTTTACCATTATTAAAGTTAATGTTATTTCACCATGACAACATAGAAAGAGATAATCCCAAAGGTAATATGAATAAAACAGATGCTTTACACTCCTGCACGTGGTAAAACAAGTAATATCTGAATTTTTAAAAATTCATAAAATGGATTTGCAGTGACATGAATTAAGTCTGGACATACGTAAAGAAGAGTCGTGTGTAGGTTATTAAGTACCCAAGCATGAATATTCTAAAGAAAAGATGGTTGAATTTTCCGAATAAATATATTTTATTTTATAGAAGATAACATCCTGTTAACTAAAAGAAAAACTGTGATTGAATTAAAAATGTTTTATTTAAAGAAGGTGATAATAATATTTAAATTTCTTCAAGAGCTTTGGCACTTGAAAGTACATAATTGGAATTTTATGGTTTGGACTATGTAACAAGCTGTTTGGGTGGCACAAAAGCTTTATGATTTATTTCTGGTCATGGTCAAGAATTTTGTCGACCCTTAAGAAAGGAAATTGAATAAAAGTACTTAAACGAAGAAATTAATAAAAAAAAGAAGGAGGGGGGGGGGTAAATTACCTTGAAGGTCAAGGACGTGGTGTAGGCCGTGGCCAAGGCCAAAGTTAAAAGGAAAATTTTGGTTATTTCGCAATCCGCCATACAAATTATGTTCCCATTGGAAAAACAATTTTGATCTTGGAACGACCTTAAAGGTGAAGCTCAAGGACATGGTCAAGGTCATACATTACGTAAAATTCCCTGCTCTTTTCAAATCCGCAATAAAAAATGGGGGTTCCCATTTAAAATAACAAAATTGACCTTCAAATGTCCCTGAAGGGCAAGGTTAAGGTCAAATCCAAGGTCACCATTGAATAGCTAAGGAAAAATCCTGAAACTTTTGTATCTAACTTTTAAAAAAAAAAAAAAAAAAATACATTTCTGACGAGTTATTCAGGGGTTTCCATACTTTTGTGACACCCTGTATACATGAACATAGTTTCAAAGTTCAAGATTAGTTATTTTAATTCTGTAAATGGTCAAGATTCGACTTTTTACCGAGATTAGAAAAGATAACACAGAAAAGGTTATACTGATAGATTATAAGTACACTTTCCTTATAAGCATTTGGGCAAGTATAAATAAGCATTGGGAAAGTATAATTAATTTATCATGAAGCTTACAGTTCACGTTTACCTAGCAACACATAACAATAAATATCTATTGAATTCCTGAAACTCCATAATTTATACAAAAAAAAATACAACAAAGGACGTAAAACTACACTGTGAGATTGAATTCTGCCCACTAACCACTATATCTACATGCCGTGGGTTTAATAATATGAAATTGACGGAAAATCAAATAACAATACATGGCGATCGCTTTCAAAAAATATCTCATTTGAGCATGTGAGCATAACCTTAAAGGAATGTTAGCATAAATATAGCTCGTATACATAAAACGTACATTATACAGCTTATATTAATATAATTGAGTTACTAGTAGTCCTGGAGATAATATGCAGCAAATTATCTGAATATCATCAAGCTAGAATTTTGTGCATAAGTGCATCTTTTGGTACCTTATAAGAATATTTAATCGTCTAAGTTTGTCTGCCGGACATAGCAAGGCAATAGGCATTTGAAAAAAAAATCAAACTGGTGGAGAGCGGCCATGTCGCGCCTATTATGATAAAACAATATGTAGTTTTCATGATCCTGAGTACAAATTTGTTACATGACCAAAAATCAAGTTGATGTTAGTTTATCACTTGATAGGTGACCAAGTAAAGTAATAAAGTAAGTAATAAGTAATAAAGTTAGTAAGTAAGTAACTAAGTAAGTAATAAGAAAGTAATATGTATTTGATTAACTAACTTTAAATGATATTTTAATTCGACATGTTTAATCAGGTGAGAGCGGCCTGAAAATGTTTTTTTTTTTTTTTTAATTTCTTTTACTTTAATGATTCATTCTTAAAAACAAAAAGTTAGCACATTCACAAAATGTTAGCTTGACTTTAGTGAGTGATACATTTTTAGGTTGAGTACCACCATGCAAATAAATAATCAATAAATAAGGCTATGGTAGCTACACACTATGTCCTGGACCATTGCAATATTAATAATCATATAAATAGAAAAATTATATTCGTTTGTACTCGTATTTATTAGTAATTTTGTATTCAAATATTTGCATTTTTCGTGAGTGCTTTGATAAGATTCCTAAATTAGTTTCTTTTGTAATACTTAGTATTAGTAGTAGTTAAGTAGTAGTTAGGTGGTAGTTACTTAGTATTAGTAGTAGTTAAGTAGTAGTTAGGTGGTAGTTACTTAGTATTAGTAGTAGTTAAGTAGTAGTTAGATGGTAGTTACTTAGTATTAGTAGTAGTTAAGTAGTAGTTAGGTGGTAGTTACTTAGTATAGGAAGTTGGCCAACACTTTCTATTGTACGTTTCTTTGTAACTGTTTTTTTCACCAGTATCTGAGCCTTAGCCTCATAGTTCTTGTATTATTATTATTTTTTTTAACCTTTAGTACTTAATAGTAATTTTAGGTACTATGATGCGTAAGGTATTGAAACAAAAGCATTCGGTATTTTTGTCTTGGTCTGGTAATGTATTTGGTAATTTAACCCGTATGTAATTAGGTCTAGTTGAGGACAGTCTATTGTATTTATAAAAACGTGGTGGTGAAGTGTTTTTTGTAATAATATATAAGTCGAGTTTTTTTTTTTTTCTTTTATTGTTATTTATTCTTTATTTATACTTTTGTTTTTGCGTAATCCTACGATTTTTCTAAAAGCCAAGAATAAAAAATGAAAAACTTAATTTTGATAAATTGGTTTGCTTCGGAGAGCGTATGTAATTAATGTTCTTGGGAGGTTTATTCCCGTAATTAACATTTGTTATTGCATTTGAAATTAAGATTTTTTCTTTCTACGACTTAAATTATATATAATTGCATCATAAAAATTCTCTTTTTTTGTTGAAATATCTAAAAAAAAAAAAAAAAAAAAAAAAAAAAGGCTATTTAAATACATATGTATTATGTATTCGGGAAACTTTCAAAATTTGTTGAAATTAAAGTTCAAAGAATTTAATCTGTTTTTTCATATTATAGAAGGTGAACTATAAAACCTTTCATTGAACAGTCTTTTGTCTCACAGTAATAACCATCATTGCTTTATTCTTGCCTTATATTTTTTATCTCGTTAAAGTACTCCCAAAAAGTAATAATCTTTGAATTATATAAAATTCGATATTTTTGAAAATGAAGTTTATAAGCTTAAGATATTAGTTTATTTTGTCAATTTTATTTAAAGGATACTTTATTACATTATTAAAATATAGCTATGTAAAAATTAAAAAAAAAAAATTATTACACAGATTCAATATATTACATAAAATTTTATTTAAAACCCATTTTTAAAAACAAGCTTATATTCGTATTCTTCTCAGCAAACCCTTTCATTTGATACCCATAAAATGGGCGTGCTTAAAAAAATAACAAGTCCGCCATCTTGTGGTGCTCGCCATATTGGATTTAGAATGACTTCACTTAATTAACCATACATTGTCATCCAAACTAAACGTCTGTGCAAAATTTCAATCGGTTTCGGATAACTGCTTTAAAATTCAGTTACAAGATTTGACCCGAACATACATACATTGCAAGTTAAACGCTTTTAATAAATAAAGTGGTTAAAATCAGTATTTGTAATTTTAATTTTAATTTTGATTATATCATCTTTTTTTGACCTCATAAATATCTATAGTATCTTTATCTACTTTTCTGGTATTTTATAACTTTATAATTATTTATGCCATCTTTTACACCTCATATTCATGAACAAATTTATTGTTATTACTCATCATTTTGTAATTATTAACCTAAGTAAATTCTAGCCGCACGACTTGTAACATTACAAAGTAATTTCTGTTACTATTATTTGTAGAACTTTAATAGCATTATATGTTTATGTTAGAAACAACTATTATCTCTAAATTTAAATGTTCATCCGTCTGGGTAATAATTAAATTGTCTGTCTCCCTTTGTAAATAGTAATTATAATTTTATTTACATTTAATTGTTTATTTTTTATTTATAGTCTTATACATTATTACAGTCTATAAGATTAGAGTTGGCACAATCGAAGGCGGGAAACAACAAACATGGAGGTAGTTTTGGGGTTATAAAAAGGGAAAATCAGTCTTGCCATGTTATATTTTTTTTGTGGGACAGGGGTAGAGTAGAGCATTTTTTTTCTGAAGTTGCATTCAACATGGGGGACCAATAAAATCGTTTCCCTCAAAATTTTCCCGCCTTTTGATTGTGCACACTCTAATCTTATAGACTATAATTCGCGATGAAACAGTCATCTTTCTATATTATTAAAAGTGTTTTGTAAACAAATAAGTCCAGTGATAAAGACATAGTAACTATAACGTATTAGATTTGACCCGAACATACATACATTCATAAGGTTAGGAATATCTCGACCCCCTCCCCCCTTTCCAAGAAAAGGGGGGGGGGGGGACTTAAGTGCTACACTTATTGAGCTGAGCGAAGCGAACTCTTATACTACACTTAGCACTTGGTTGGACACATACTCCTCCTGAACGGCTGAACTAATCCGCACAAAATTTGGCACGGTCATTGTGACCTACTACAGGGAGGTATAGCTGAATTAGCCCAAATTTGTACACAGGGGAACAAAAGTTAAATTAGAATATGCCCTTCATGATGCATTGCATGTCGCTGAAAAGCTGTTTTAGAGAACTGTTATTGTTATAATGTTCACTTTTGTCATATTTTCATTTAAAATCGGGCAACATAGAAAAAAGGAAAAAAACAAAAACAAAAACACTCTTTTTTTTAAATTAAAAATTAGAAATGTTACTATTTTAGATGTGATTTCAGCTGTTTTTGAGTAATAAACAGGTCAAGTGTGTGCTAGTCAGCACACAGCGAGGGTCCATAGGCAACACTGTATTGTTTAAGTAGTACCCTATTGATGGTGTTTTTTTTAAATACTAAAAAGCTTACTTTGAACTATCCTATGGGTCTGATATTCTAAAAACACACAAACAAACTTCTGATAAAGTAAGTGATAAAAAAATTTAACCCTTAAGTTTTTTTACCCTAAATTTTTGGAAATTTTTTTTTTTTTAAGTCGCTATATTGTTATCAAGTGTGGGTAGGTGCAAGATATATTCATGCCAAATTTTAAAGTCATCGCGGACGGACAGACAGACACACGCGCGAAAATATAAGGGTCCCAGGCTTTTGCCTACGGACCCTAAAAATGTTTATTGTTTAAAATTAAAATGTACGCTCAGCTCAACAACTGCAAGCATACAACTGCATTGCACACCTAGTATACACTTAATAAGGAAGACAAAGAGATGAAAGAAAGACTGCATAGACTAGCGTATGTCTGAACTGCATCGAAGCGCATGCACTACTTTACTTTTGATAATATATCTGTCAGGTTATGTATATATAACTCAAATTGGGGGGAATCCAATATTGTTTTCGCACTATAATAACGTATATTGAACTTTATCGTTTGTAAAGGATATTTTATTATATTTATATTTTGACTGTAATATTATGGTTATTTACTTTTTCATTAAATTCACAGAAGATTGCTTGCCAAAAAGTATGTGACAAATATCATGCAAGAATATTGTATGTATATTGTAAGTATATTGTATGTAAATAAATCTTTTGGAGCTTTTTAAGAATATGTAGTCAGTTAGGTTCTTCATGCGATTATTATTATTTTGAGTTTTCATCACCCAATGAAATGTTATCTAGCGAATCCTAGATGGAATATAAAGGTATTGTCGTACACCTAATATTATTTTAGAGCATTAGTTTAGGGTGTAATAACCCAAGACTTGGAGAACAACTGAGTTTATTTACAATATAAATGTCACAACTTGTCAGGTGTCAAAACATAACATAATTAAATCATAATATTAAATACCCTACATTTATATCTTAAGTAATTACAAATCTGGTCTAAGCATAGGAAAATTACTATTAAATACCCTACATTCCCCCCCCTCCTATTTGAGCTTTTCGAGACCATAAGTGGTCCGCATGCTTCCGCCTGATAATTCCTTCAATTTCTACTTCATATGAAAGCTGTCCGTTCTTTTTGTGGATTACCCTTTCTTTCCAAGTCTTCTCGCCTTCCAACAACCAAACCATTTCCCCTTCTTGGAAACTTTTCTCTTTTGCTTTTTTGTCATGGTTAATTTTCTGTTTTAATATTTTCTCATTAAGCTCCTCTTGGATAAAAGGCTTTAATAGTTCTAACCTGGTTCTGAGCCGGCGTCCAAACATAAGTTCTGCAGGGGCTCTTCCAGTAGTAGCGCAGTCCGTATTCCGAAGACTCATCACGAACCATTTGGCAGAAGGTGAAATAACACAGCTCCAATACCAACATCACTGGCGTCTGCAGACAGTATCAACGGTATATCTGGATTGAAATGGACTAAGGTCTTTGATGATGTCAGAATATTTTTTAAACGTTCAAAAATTTTGTTGTCTTCTTCTGTCCAGTTCCAGGTCACATATTTCTTTGTTAAGCGATGGAGGGGAGCACAAATACTTTGTAAATTTTGTATGAATCTACCATAATAGTTAATTAAACCCAAGAAAGCTCTAAGCTGTGTCACATTAGTTGGTCTCGGTAATTTTTTCATCGCCTCTAATTTTTCTGACGTCGGATGTATCCCTTCCTTATCAATCCGGTGCCCCAAATATGTTATCGAATCCTGTAACCATTTGCATTTTTCTTTGTTTACTTTCATTCCTGCCTTTTCTAAACGTTGTAGGACTTCATCAAGTCTAGAAAGATGTTGTTTTGCTGTTATTCCTGTAACTACCACGTCATCTAAATAACATGCCACCCCCTCCAAGTCTCCCAGTAAACTATCCATAAATCTCTGAAAAATAGCTGGTGCTGAAGAGACACCAAAGGGTAACCGTTTGTAAACAAAATAACCTTTATGAGTTGTAATAACAAAATACTTTTCACAATCCGGGTGTATTTGAATCTGGAGGTATGCGTCTCTAAGGTCTATAGCAGTAAACTTAGTCCCACCGCTTAGTTTAGATGCTACCTCTTCAAACCGGGGTAGCGGGTGTCGGTCATGGGCAATATATTTGTTTAATGTTACCTTAAAATCTGCGCAAAGTCTCACCTTGCCGTTTGTTTTAATTGCAACTACAATGGGTGATGCCCACTCAATTGGTGTTTCGGCCGGATTAATAGGTTTAATAATACCTTCTTTCTGCAATCGCTCCAATTCCTCTTCAACCTGTGGACGAAGGGCAAATGGTACCTGTCGTGGCCTGAATATTCTCGGATTAGTTTCGTCCGTTAAATTAATCC
>KZ651434.1:135170-151402 GCA_001010745.2 Gerris buenoi | reverse complement strand
AAATTTCAGAATTTTCGATCCAGCCCCATCGGAGATATAGAGGCCCAAAAATGGCAAATTTTCAAAAATTCCAATTTTCAAAAATTTATAAAAATAAAAGTATTCAAGTTTTATGATTGATATTTTTTTGGGTAATGCTACTGATATATGCCTATTCATATAAAAAATATCAAGCTGTATATATAACTCCTTCCTTCAGAAAAAAATTTCCGAAAAGCGAAATTTTCTTGATTTTGATATCCAACTTCAGGTGAAATTTTCTCATGGAAGGAAAATTACTAGGTGAAATATGGACATAACCTAAGTTAAACACTGGGCAATTACCTTTAATTTGGTTTTTGTTTCAGCCTTCTAGGACAAATAGTTTAGGAGATATGAGTGTTGACGTATATGCCCACAAACACACAAATTAGCGTGCGAAGGAAATCAAAAATGGCCGCCACACCTAAACGGTTTAAGATAAAAAATTTTTAAGCATTGTTTTGAACACCTTAAATATGAGGGAAACAACAGGGAAAATATAAATTTTTTTTAAAATGGTCGAGCAACCACCTCTGGACCACTTCGTATGGATTGACCCAGCATGAAAAATAGACTGCCAATTGGTGAAGCACATAGCTTCCTCGCATCCTATCCACGTACTTTATTGATTTTATGCTTATACAAACCATTATTGTCGAATTTGTTTAATTAATTATTGTATTACATGAATTAAAGTATATAAATTTAGCAAAAGTTAAAGAGCGTGGACGGTTCAAATTATTCGGGGGCTGTGTAAGAGTTACTTTCGATAAACTATAAAAGTTTCATACAAATCAGATAAGTACTTTAGAAGCTACTGCTGTAAATAAATATATGTTTGTGCGCATGTAGAAGAGAAACAAATAGACACAGAAAGTTGAAACTCATACGGGATCTGCAATAGGCTAATCATGACCTACCATCCAAATATCATTTAAATCGTACGTGTAGTTTTTATGATATGTTGGTTCGCAAAAATAGACCGATTGACCGACAGACAGACACGGAACCAAAAATGTTCCCTGATGACTTAAACGTACTTCTGTCTAAGCATTTTTAGAAGTCGGAGTCAAAATAATGTTGCTCTTCAAATTGATCTCATAGCTTCCGTTGCCTTCGGTAAGCTCGGTAGCAAAATCTGTTGTAAAGCTTGGTTATTCAGCTAGTATTATAAGATTCAACTAAAATTCAGAGCAGCTTTTATCAATTAATCAAGTTATCTCCATGTGATATGCCTCTAATTTTACTAAGCTCACTTTAACGAAAGCTCACATCGCGTTTTCAAATCTAGTTTGTTATAAAATATGTTTGCCAAACTGTGGCTGCACATTATGAAAATATATTAAACCAAACATCGCGTGACTATAATATACATCATGGAGCGATCGAAGTTATTCACGTATACTTTTGACTTGTTCTGACATATGTATTATTTCTAGGATAAAACTTTGAAGGAAAAGTTGGGTTACTGCTTCTCAAAGAAAATCATGTATGTACTAAATTGCTAACACATCTTTTTTCAATGTTATTTATTTATTTTTTTGCAGCTATCCTACGTTTTAATAAACTCTCAATTTTCGAAATAGGAAAATTTTGCTGAATTACTCTCCCTGCTCTACTGCTGATTACTCTATCATAACTTTTTATAATTGTATTAGCAAATCAAAATATAAGCCAAACGTCTTAAAGTATGCGCGTTCTGTAGCACGAACGTTTTTTGTGTCTCCTAATTTAAAAAATTCACACAAATGAGTTTTAGACATAAGGGAACATTTTTGGTCGTGTGTCTGCCTGTCGGTCTGTCCATTTTTGTAAACCAGCATATGTTAAGAACTGTTTGTGTTTTGTTTGATTTGGCCATTTTTTTAAATTAGTATATTGATAATATTATTGTCTTCCAAGATACGCCTGTTAGATGCTAAGGTGGTTTTTGAGAAAATACGTAGAAAGTGTCTTCGAGAATCTGTCGAGAAAGAATTGTCGAGAATATGGCAAAAGTGAAGATTCCTGTTGCCGCTTTTACAAAAATGTTTTCCATTAGCAACAGTTCACCTACAAGGAACCTGCCTAGGTGCAGCATTCATAATGCTTCCGTTACCCTCGGTAAGCAATGGTAAGAAGGGATAAGAGAGCTCTTCTACTCTGGGAATCAATTTCTGATTATTCGCTTTTACAGCGCCAATCACTGTTCATAATATGGATAAGTAATAGTACAGAAAGGGATGGATCTAGGTTCGATTCCCATCGTAGAGGCTATTTTATTTGACTTTATCTACTTATCACAGGTGCACTCGCAAATTTCCAGTACCTGTACGCCGGGATAAGGGGTCCGGGCAAGAAAATTTTGGAGAATGTAGCCTCTAATAACGCGTAATTTATGCATTCTGGAGGTAAAATTTACCCTAGGGCCCCAAGGCTTGATTATTGATGAAGTAACAAAACTAAGGCTACTTTGGGGGAAAATATCGTGTAATCTCTCCGCACTTTAGTATAACTTTCTCATAGCAAAATTTTGTAAAACTGCTGGACAATTTTTCACGACAAAAGCACAACTTGCGTCTATTAATTTAAGCAACTTATTTTGTTATCATTCTATTACCTAACATTCAGAATTAAGAACGAAATTTTTAATATAATTAGTTATTTTACCGATTCTTTTGCTTCTGAGATTACCGAAGGTAGCTATGTGATCGTTCTAAAGAACGAAACATTTTTACCTCTCTGATTTCTAAAATTCCAAGACAAAAATCCGTTTCAGACGTCAGGGAACATTTTTGGTTTCGTGTCTGTCTGTCGGTCTGTCCTTTAATTATTGCGAACCAACGTATGAAAACTACTAGTCTGATTTGATTGAATTTTATCGGGTAGGATATAATTTGCCCATTGTTGGTCCCACATAAGTTTCAACCTGATGCACTTACTTATTTCTCTTCCAAATGCCCACACCATACATTTTTTGACACCCATATCTTCAAAAGTGCTTATATGAGTTTTATGAAATTTTCATGGTTTGGCGAAAGTAGCCTGTAGATTACACCAGATTAATTTTAATCGTCTACACTCTTAATTCTTGTGAAGTATCAAAACCATTTTGACGTATTAAAAAGACGGGGGAAATAATTAAATAAATTGTTGACAATAATGGTTTGCAAAAGCATAAGATTAAGAAAGTACTTGATGGAATGCGAAGAAGCTATGTGCCACACTAATTGGCAGGCTATGCTATCTTTGTTAGTTGAATTTAGATCGGTTTACTATAATCAATTTAACAATTTAATGGTAATTGTAGCTAACAAAATTAGTTGAGAGAACTACACAACGAAATGTACAATTTTTTTTTAATAAGTTCTTATAATTCTGCACATAATTTAGCATAGTTTAATCCCTCTATTATAATTGTACGAGTATGAAACAATAGTTTTAGTACAGTTGTACCACTGCAATTCCCAAAACGAGAAATTGATTAATCTATATTTCAATTTATTTTGTAATGCCGTTTATACCATACAAATAGACATTCAATCAACGAAATTACTTTTGAATTATCAACAGAAACGTAAAATCATACTAGAAGTTCCGTCTTTGAAACATCCTCTGATTTTTTTACTAATTTTTTTCATCCACGGAACGGCGTTCCGTTGAGTTCCAGCCCCTGTACATCTCTGCTAATTTTGTAAAAGATATATCTGCATGGCGAACACAAATAAATCATATATCTATGCAGAGATAACTAATTTTAGCCCCGTTTTGTTATCTTTCATTCAACCTAACAAAGCTTTGGAAGCTAACAAAGAGAAATTTTACAACGTAGAAAGCTCGCATTAACACAAAATACAAACTCTGTTTAATTAAATATTTTAACCTCATGCGTAATGTTTTTGATGTCAGCTCTCTCTTCAATGTTTTAATTCTATTTATACTTTTCCATGTTAAAAAGTTATTACAGTTAACTTTGTCTCAGCCAAAAAGCAAAAGTTCAAAAGTTTTAATGTATATCTGAATTTTATTTTTATAGTAGTTACAATTTTGCATTTCGCGAATATGTACGTAAAAAGACAATGTGTTACATCTCTCTCTTCATCTAGTAAAAAGTCTTACAAGTAGAGTCTGTTATCAGAATGAAAATAAAAGTTTTTTTTTTTATTGTTGAGAGGTTTGTCTTTGATTTTCTTTTGAAATAGGGCATAAAATAGAAAACTTTAAACTTTTTCTTGTAAGATACTTTAGATTGAATAAACTCTTCTGAATATTCCATTTGTTTAGAAGGTACGTTTACTTAAGCAGCCTAAATATGATTTAACTGTTAACAAATATTAACTTTATATGCTAACATAATAAATGAAAATAAAAACAGCGATCTACCTTTTATCGCCCGTGTAAGATAATAGAGATAGATAAATCCTGTCATATCAATAACATGGTAACATGTGTTCTTCCAATAGGTATATTTTTGCGCTGGAGGATAGAATACATTTTCGTGATGCAAAATACAACATGACGCTAGTACAAGGAAGTTTGAATCATATAGGAATTTGTGAAGTTTTCATTTTTAGTAATACTATATTTATTATTAGTACTAAATTTTTATAAGTTCTGTATTGTGTTTTTTCCAGAATTCGTAGTAGGTACCAGGAAGTTAGAATTTAATAGAAGGTCGCTTTGTGGTTACTTTTACTACTATATTTCACGACTAAAAATAGACCAATAAGTTATGGCAGCGTTAGTGTTGTTTATATGGAATGTATAGTCATTATTTAATAAAATAGATCAATGTCAAAACACTTTCTTTCTTTTTTTTTTTTTTTGGTACTACTTCGCTCCTTGGACTGAACAAAAGTACATGTCATGGATAATAATATCCATGATTACATTTTTTTTTTTTTTTTTTTTGCTTCTGAGCTGACCGAAGGTAATGGAAGTATGTTGAATGGAGACATTCAAAAATGTTGCTCATTAGAATTGGAAAAAAACTTCTTTCATGTCTTCAATTTAAAAAATTCAAGTACAAAATTTGGTTTCACTCAGGGAACATTTTTGGTCTCGGTTTTTCCATCAACATGTTTGCGAACCAAAATATCTTAAAAACTTGTCCTCTGATTTAAATGAGATTTGAACGGTAAGTCATAATTAGCCAATTATTGCATTGTTTATTTCTATTTTCGTTCTTCATGTCTATTCTGCTTCATCTACATAGTAATGAATTAAAATATGTGTGAACCCTCTGGAAATTGAAACTGATCAAAGTCAGATTTGACCATTCGTCCAATATATTTACAGCGCTCTGGAATTCGTTCAATATATTTACAAGGTGTGAGGAAGCTATGTGCCACACTAATTGGGATACTTTTTTATATAAATTTAATCTTTATACAAGTGTTTCATCAAATCATCAAATGTTTTTTGATCTGCTATTACTCCACCATTCTTAAATTGTTTTTAGCAAAATAAAATAAGTATTTAGTTCATAATAAAAAATATTTATAAATGTTGAAATTCATAATACCTTTGAATAATAACCAAATTTTAAAACTCTGAGAATTGATTATGACATATTTAAGTAAAAATAACGGGGACATAATATACAGTACTGCAAATATATGCAATAGTGATCTACATTTTTGATCTCGGATAGTATTTAAAAATCTATATTTTAGTATGGGTATAAAAATATGAGATGAAGAATAAAGTAGTTTTCAGATTTAAATTCACCATATAAAACTTAAGGATCATTTCTTTATCCTAGTTTATTTTCACGTAGTTTATCTACGCAAAAGATTTAATGAAGAACGACACGAGTTATAAAAAAGAATCCAGTGAATTTTATTTGAATAAATGCTACTGCAAATAACTCTTTGGTTTTTGTTCCAATACCATCTGTGGCCTCTAGAAAACATTATCATCGTTTCGCTCAAGTTTATTACAGTGCCATTGACAAACTGCAGGGCTATTTCCTCCTTAACCACGTATGGAAATATTTTTGTAAAGAAAACGACTTCTCTATTTTACGGTCATTGAATTTCTATTGAGGTCTTTGTTTGAAATGTTTATCTTTGTTGTATTGTTCTAAGACTTGAAAGCATTTCCTTCTCTGTTTCTGTATAAATAACGACTTTCAAACACTAAATAACACTAACTGCAAGCAATAAAATGTTTGTGGATTACAGTCGTTAAAGTTTTATCTTTTATTTTGGTTTAATCTGGTTATGGTGATAACAAGAATGAAATTACCAACTTGATGTTACACATGATTTGAAATACGGAAAATTTAATGGACTTACTTTTATTCGTAGTACAACTTCTACACCTTAGGTAACAAATTAAATCGTAGAAATTTATAAAGATGTTAAGGGTCTATTTATTTAACTTTTAAAATATAGTCCAGTTGACAAGTACATTTTACCTTGTAAAAGGTCATAAAAACTTTTTTCTTTTTTTTATTGTATGTACCTTGACAATAGTTAAAAAACCAAGTTTTTGACCTCCTAGACCCTGTGCTAACCCAGAGGGGGGCCAAAATACGCGAAATTTTAGTGTTTTTTTTTTTTAGTATTTTCTTTATAACTGTTTACCTATATGTCGAGAATTTAGTTTATTGTTTGTTAGTGGTGGTTAGTATTGGTTACTAGTGGTTAGCAGTTGTGATTAGTGGTGGTTATTCGTACTTTCATAGGTAGAATATACCCAAAAAATCTAACTGGGAGGGATGGGATAACAAAAATAGACCCATTTCGTCCTGAGAAAAGATGTTATTTTTGATATTTTCAAAAAAATATTGCATCTTTGAAGCTCTATATTTCGCGGAAAGTATTGGGTTTAGGAAAAAATGTGTTATATAAAAAGTAATGCAAATTTAGTGCTCTACAAGAAAGGTACGAACACTTTTTTATCAGGACATATAGGTAAAGAGTTATAAAGAAAAAACTGAAAAAAAAACCACGTAAATTTCGCGTATTTTGGCCCCCCTCTAGGTCAGCACAGGGTCTAGGAGGTCAAAAACTTGGGTTTTTAACTATTGTCTAGGTACATACAATAAAAAAAAAAGAAATAAGTTTTTATGACCTTTTGCAAGGTAGACCCTTATTTTAAATACCTGTCGACTGGACTAATAGTACTATTTTAAAATAAGACACGCTAAAGCGTGTAAAGTATATAGTCAATAGTATGTAGTGAACTCTGGCATTGATGAAAGTAAGCGTGAAAAGTATTTAGCCCTGAAAAGGCTGAAAGGCTTTTTTTTAGTGAACTCAATAAGACTACAAATTGAACTAAAGGTAGTTTTCTTACAGCCTAAAAATTACTCTATAGAAACTTTGTCCAGCATTTACTCTATTCTAGGTTGTAAACATTACTTTACAGATGATAAAATAGTCTGCCAATTAGTGTGGCTCATAGCTTCCTTGCGTTCTATTTCTTATAATTTAATTTAGTAGTTTTGTAAACTCCTTCTATGGTCTAATAGGTCCTAGGTCCTACATAAAATGTTCAGGCTTCCATTAATTTAATTATTGGTGATATATCAATCAACCCCTCCTTGGGTCATTATCAAGCTAACATAAAATTATATGTTGTAATAAAAATGAATGTTTGTCTGTCTGTCTGTCTCCTATGACTGCCTAAACCGCGGGCATCCGATTGCGATGAAACTTTGGGAAATGGTTGGACGCATGCCCGGGAAGGTTTTGTAAGTTGTTAAAACTATGTTCCAATAGATTGGAACCCGGGCTGCGCCGGGTACTTCAGCTAGTTATTAATAATTAATATGATGATAACAAAACCTAAAAAAGCAAACTAGTAACATCTCAATTCTGCCTGGTTATCTTACATGTACAATATTTAATTTAATTTAAAAAAAAAATAAAAATAAAACAAAAAAAAAGCAATAACCGAACTTTTCATAAATCCTCTCATTATTTGAGAAATCATCCAAATTTCATAAAAACCATAGTTGTTGACCGAGCGTAGCGAGGTCTTTGTTTTAACTCGACCGTTTGGCATTTCGTCTGTCTGTCTCCTAAATGTACATCGACTGTCTTTGCGAGGGAGGCCGCAGGCCGACCGAGCTGTGGTGTGGGGCGGGGGCGCAACTACTCATTGTACGTCAGATGGGGGAGGGGGGGTAAACATTTACTGTATTTTAAGGCGCCACTGCAAAAAACAAAAAAATAATTATACCCCGCCTCTTGATTTTCGGAAAAATTTCGAGTTGGTAATGTCAAAATCGGTTAGGAACCTTAAAAATCGCTTGACCAAACATAGGGTAAGGGCACTTTTAAACCACTCCTTAAGGGTGAAAATCGGCCCTAAAGGGTAAAATAGAGTGTTATTTGGATTTTTGTACTGATGGGTGTGTTTGTCGTAAAGGCATGCAGTTTTCTGAAAATTGTTAAGGTTATAGTGTATTTTTAGGGAAAAATTCTTAATGCCGGGAAATTTTCAGGGAAACGGGTTTAATTTAAACGGGAAATTGTCTACGGTCAAAAAGTGAGTTTTTTTAACACGTTTTTACATATATCTTTTGAAATAATTGAAAATTTCAAATTTTTTTTCAAGGCTTTTGTAGACCCTGAAGAGGTCCATAGCCGGTAACGAGAACTTTTTTTTTACGTGCACCCCCGCTTAGGGCCGACATCGGAAATATTTTTTTTCGCCGATCAAAAAACCGGAGATATTTGGTACGGGGTGTCGTATATCGTTGGAAAGCCCTTTGGAAGTGTACAAAAGTGATGAAAAAATATTTTTAAAATTTTCACGTTTCAGGCCCTTAAAAGCGAAAAAACACTTTTTACCACTTTTTTTCAAACGTTTTTCTACATGGTTCACGTATCTCCTCCTAGGGCTTTTATACGACGCTATTGGATTTTTGAGCCCTAAAAGCCTATGAAATGCTGCTCCTGGCGTTTTGCTTTTAAACTCGATGGTACAATTACTTTTTGAGATATGTTACATTAAATTCCGAGGTACAAGACGGTACATAGGTGGTACTTACGGTGAAAAAAAAAGTACTCTTTTATTCCGCTTTGTATGCTCTAAAAATGTCATGTTCAAGGGGTAAGCGCAATCCTTTTTTTTTAGTACCTCTGAGACGGGGAAGTCGAGTACCTCGGCGAAAAACACACGAAAATCGTGTTTTTCCGAAATTTCGAATTTGACCTTCTGTACCATTCGCAATTTTAATCGGACGGAGTTCAAAAGGGTACCAAACTTTAGGTCAAATTGTCGTGTTTAAGAATCCGTTATGTTTTTATATTTCCGATTCCTACTTCGGGAGCTACGTCTATGTGAAGGACGTCCTCCTTGAGTAGTCGCAACTAGAAGGGGACGTCGTACCAATTCGACAGAGGTATTGTTGGAAAGGCCTCTAAAAATGTACTAAATGTGTAAAAAAATATTTTCGAAAAAATATACTAGGTTGGTACTTTAGTACCCTTTTGTACTTTTAGAGTGCCGGGTAGGGGGTAGGTTACCCCACTGTGGGGCTAATAGCGTCGAGGGATTTATCAGCACGACAATTTCCTTCAGTCAAAAGTTGCTCTAAATAATACTTGAACGCACGGGACCCTTTTCGTACCTGTACCTTTGTGGATTCGGGTACAGAGGTACTTTTAGTGCCACGGTAGTTGTAGGGCGCACTCTAAAAATAAAAAAATAAAAAATTGCAGATTTGTACTCAAAAGTGTGTGGGTTTTATTGCCTTTGTACCCATTTTATTGAAATTTATTTTTTATTTCTACTTATTTTTGTATTTATTGTACCGGTTTGGAAAAATCGGTCGAAAAACACTACTTTTTAGTCTTCGTACTGTACCGTTTTTTCATTTCATAGGATTGGACTGAAACTCATATGGTACTTACTACTTTATGGTATTAAACCTAAGCTCAAACCCCGATTTGATATTTTTACGAGCGAGGTCTACTGTTCACAGAACTACTAGTGTATGTGTTTGAAGATATAGGTGTAAATTAATGCGTATGTTTGTGCGCACGTGCAAGAGAAACAAATGAGCGCAGGTGTTAAAACTTATATGGGACCAACAATAGGCTAATTACGACATACCATTCAAATTGTATGAGAATATAAGTAGTTTTTTGGTCTTAAAGAAAATTAAAACGCTCTCTTTTGCGATATTTCCATCCCTCCTTGGGTCATTCTCAAGCTAGAAACAGTTTTAAGATTAAAAATTTTAAGTCAAGTATGTAAAGTAGTATATAAGATATTGGATCGCAAAAATTGAGCGACAGACAGACACGGAACCAAAAATGTTGCTTAATTTTTAAGGCTGTTTTCGTTTTTTTTTTTTTTTTAATAAAATTTTGAAATCGGAGTTAAAACGAATTTTCATTTTTCAGACCGATGACATAGCTTCCATTAATAGCTTTAATAAGGACGAAAGCAAAATATAAAAAGCTTTTATAAAACCATAGGTTATTTAAAGTTTTGGGTATTATTTTAAAATATTTAAGTGTAAAGCTTAAAGTCTATGTTGTAAATATGAAACTATTTTAAAATAAAGCTTTCTAGTATAATTATAATAATCTCTAGACGGAAACTTTTATGTAATTTAACATTACTTTAGCATACTCATCATTCATGTTACAATTTTGTTTTGGTAAACCTATTAAAAGTTCTTGAACAAAAAGAATTACATAGTTATCCGAGACACGTTAAGTGATGATGAGTCAATGTATTACTTGCAATAATAATAATAATAATTTATTCCTCACACAAAACATACTTTACTTCAATACTACATACCTTTAGTTACAAGCCTAAAAGGACAGAATTCTATTTTATGAGAACCCTCAAGAAATAAATTACGTTTTAGAACTCGTTAGTACATCAAGGTAGAGCAATGTATGCAGCTTCATAGTTACCAAACTACCAGACCTTGTATAAATCTAGTTTTAGCTTGTCTGAACCTTCCTTGTTCTAAATAACTTGAGCAAAAGCCAACATCATGCAACAATTTACAAGACTCTATCTGAGGAAACTTTCTCAAAAACATGTAATTTGTACTAAGTATTAAGTAAATGTACTTATAAAACAAAATTATTAAATTAATTAACCAAAATTAGTAATAGAAGCAACTTATACAAATTGGTTTATATGTATATATACATATACATTGTTTTATATGCTTTAACCCTTTGACTGCGGGACTAAATCCTTAGGGGTCAACTCTGGTGTGGAAATTTTTTCTTCTTTTTTTTTACTCATTTATGGCATAAAAACGACTACTAGTTATAATAAATGGGAAAATTTAACTTTTTTTACCCAAAATTTAAGGAAAATTTAAGATATCACAAGGTGATACCTCACGCCATTCAGTTGACTTAACCTTACTGTTGGGCGGAAGATATCATCTAGTGATACCAGGGTTATTGGTATTTTTTGCTCTAAAGACAGTCTTAAATGAACAGTGTCCAGAGGAAGAAGTACTGCAAACATTCTTGGTTGAAGCAGAACACAGTGTTAATGGCTGTATCACGTAAAGTTTTATTTTTCGTAAGTTCTCCTGGCTGCTCAAGCGTGGTTGAAGGCTGTGAGTTATCTGGACATGATCGCTTTTCAGGTTGCATTTGAGGATTAACTTGTTTTGGCTCATCGGGAAAAAACAATTTTCGTTTAGCTGACATCTGAAAAATAAAAAAAAAAAAAAAATAAAAATAAAAATAAAAGTCTAGTAACTATCCGTCTAGTAGTAGCATTTAGCATACGAGTGTGGAGTTTGCACCCGAGCGACAGCGAGGGTAGTAAAACCACACAAGCAAAGCAAAATTCAGTTTTCGCACGAGTTTCATACCGTATTTTATCTTCGATAGTTGGGTTTTAATAATAACAGCAAATTAGTTTTGTTAAAAATGTTAACAAACACGCTAATCGTGCTATAAGATGAAGAATACTTCGTTATTTCCGCACTAGTGCGGAAATAACGAAGAAATAAAACACGCGCAATGAATATAACTACGAGAAGAATCATGAATCAAAACCGAGACAAAATGTTTATATTATATATCAATCGTGGATAAAATATTTTGCTGGGATCTACCACAGTTACTTGAGAAAAAGTTATAACTCATTCCAACAAAGACACGATAAAATATATTTTGAATTATAAAACAAACTTCAAAGTGCTTTTAATACGTAAAAATTAAATTTAAAATACTTTATTTCGAGGGATCATGTAAGTTAGGAAATTATTGAACTGATACCTCTCTAATCTTGAAGCAACATACTTCAATTTTGTTACGCAACAAAATGAAAATTTCCAAAATTTTAACATTTTTTCAGTACATATTTGAAAAATTATATGTTAACCGTCACTAGGCAATAAAGAAACATTAAATTATTAATTAATATAATAAGAAAAGATAGCTTACCTTACTATTTGTGTGTAATAAAAGTGCGAAGTCTGCAAACCCGCATAACACAAGTAAAAAAAAAAAAGCGATCGAGTAACGGCTCGAGGGGAATGTAGTTGAGACCTTCCCTGAGGCGGCCACAAGACTAAACAACCCATTGGAACAAGCTCTGCCATCCCCTCCCTTGAACAACGCACCCCCTTCCCAGAGACCCTTGGTATCACCCGGTGATACCTTCCGCCACTCAGTTGAAACTGCTAGATATCACCTGGTGATACCTCCGCAGTCAAAGGGTTTTAAATAGTATTTAAAAAATAACATTTAGATGTGTAATTTTAATTAATTTCTGTTGCAGTAAATCATCTACTAAAATCCAGAATTAATTAACTCCTATGCTTTGCATGCTTCACCCGAAGCATGCAAAGCTTGATATTTCACCACTCGGTATGATTAGTCTTTATTTAAATTTTCATTTATAGTTTATTCTCTAAGGCCCCTTTCACACGGTGCGGGTCCGGCCCGCAGCTAGATGCGGACGCGGGCCCGGATGAAGTATGACCTTAGTAAAAACAGATCCTTTCACACGGCGTGGATGTGGGTCCGGACCCACGTCCGGGCGAAATGCTCGTCCGGGTCCCCTTAGCTACGTCCGGGCCCACATCCGCACTTGTCATTACTGGACATTGATCTTTATGTAGGTTTTCACACGGTGCGGGCCCGCGCCCGCACTTGTTACTTACTCGACATTAATCTTTATTGTTGTTTTCACACCTAGTTAAATGCGGGTCCGGGCCCGCGCTCGCACCGTGTGAAAAGAACTGTGGGCCCGCGCCCGCGTGTTAGATGCGGGTCCGGGCCCGCGTCCGCACCGTGTGAAAGAGGCCTAATAGAGGATCAAAAATAGGCAATATATATTGCACACATAGCTTCTTTGTATCCTAGTTTGTAAACTTTAATGATTTTATTGTCAGTACCTATGTTATGATCCAGTATGTAAGTGTAAGTATGTGTCTATATATATATTCGTATGTGTGGGTATTAAATTTGGGAATTAAAAACATAAACTCTCATTCATTTGAAGATTAGTTTTACTCATATTTTCAAATGTCTAAAGAACAATTTCAGAAGTTAAATACTCATCTACAACTTAAAATATCTGATATTAATGAAATAAAAAATAGAACCAGTAACGCATATCATACAGAATATCGCACTCCAGAACAAAATCAATGAATTGATCAGTAGATTCATTGGTCATGTTGCTTACCAGTTCGCCGTGAACTCTTTGAAAAATTCAACTTCAAATCTGTGCGCCGTGAATTGGCAACCTTTTATTTTACCAGTTAATGCAATATTATTACAGCCCTCAAAGTCGGCGGCAAACAACCGGGTCTAAGAGTAATGCGACATGTTTCACGTCTATGATCATAATATAAAGTGGATGCGTGAAGTGACAGGCTTCACTGATTTAGGAAGACTTTGTTAGTATCGATTTTTTTTTTTTAGCTCTTGGGGACAGAAAAAAATCCTTCTTGCAAAAAACGACATGAAAAATGTGAAGCTTTTGTTTCTCGTGCCAGGAAGTCAGGATTTAACAGGAGGTCGGTAGCTTTTCATTTATAGTACAATATTCCTGACGATAAGTGGGCTAAAGTTTCAATAAACGACATCAAAAATGTGTTGCTCTTAAATATCGTGCCTGGAAGTTTGGATATAATAGGAAGTAGATTGACATTCACTTGTATTCATTGTAGTACAATAAACCTCCGATCAATGTCCCAAAAACGTAAAAATGATTCAATGTTTCCCCATATTATGGTTTAGTGTGGTTTAAGATCCCTGCTTAAATAAATCTGATGGATTAAATGCCAAGCCTTCGGTCTTAATTCCGGTTCAACCCATATGAATAAAGGAAATCAATAAATTATAGGGAAAATTAAATAACTAAAACTGCAAATGACTAATAATATAAAGATTTGTCCACTTTATTGGTGCATTGGTTCACTAAATGTATGTTGTCATGTTGATTTTTAAATCGTATAAGTTTTAAAGAAAATTCTTATTACGGGCAGAATTGTTAAAGTCATGCCTTGAAACTGACCTTAAAATATTAAATATACAACGTCATGTATTTTGAAAGGCGAACATATTTTTATACTCCTTGGCCAAAATTAGAATTTTTAATACTAATTTTATTGCACGTAAGGTTTCTATTAAAATTATCAATAGCTTTATAATATAGTTTTTAGTACGTTAAAATTAAAATTGTCCAAAATATTAAACGTTTATCATTGTTTACTTAGTCATATTAAGAAAATGCATATTTATAATAGTTTTTTTTTGTAGTTGTAGATATTTTAAAATGGTAAATAACAAGCGGTGATATTGTACATTTCTCTCGACCTCACTCTCTTTTGTTCATGTTTTGTATAATAATTAAGTTTCAGCACGGTATTTCAAGGCTTACTGATCACGCGAACTTGTCGAGTCTATCCCCCTTTACACCCCTGACATTTTATTTTTTATTTTTATTTTTTTTTTTTATTTAACCCGGTGAACTAACTCCGGAATTTACTATTGAAAATTCAATGAACATTTAATAACTCGATGATATTTTAATTGTTTACAGTATTCTTAATCTAGACTTATCTCACTGGATAATACTGCACCTATAAACTTAAAGAGTAAATTATGATACACATGCTGTTGATTAGTATACACATTGATATGTTGCATATATATTATGTATACCTTTATGCGCTTCGAGTTCGAGGTGAGTGTACAAATCGATACGTTTGCGGAGGTTCTAAGTTGAAATACTATTTGCGCCAAGTTAAGATTTTTTTTTAGGATCCGTATAAGCAAAACTAAGGACCCTTATATTTTCCTGTGTGTGTCTGTCTGTTGTCCGTCCGTCTGCCGCTTGCTCTCACAGCTACACCTTTTGTCCGATCACTTTGAAATTTGGCATATAGGTATATGTGTAGTATATTCTACCTATACATTTAAAAAAAGAAAAAAACTTAAGGGATGATTTTTTTGGATCAAGAGTACATCGACCAGATTACAAAAATATATAATTTTTGGTTATAAGCTTTGATATAGCGAGCGTAGGCAAGTTTGAAGTTGGTGAGAAAACAGTGGTGGAAAAAGTCCCCCCACCTTCTATCTAGCTTATGCATCAAATCTGAAAACATAATGAACATTTTTCAACCAAACGTAAATACAATTTTTTGGAAATTTCGATTTTTTTTTTTTTTTTTTTTTTTTTTAAATGACAAAATACGTTTTTTGTAAGTGCTCTTTTAGGTATATTTATATGTTTATAGTTTGGTTCACTGGCAAAAAAAAAAAACTTTATCAGAAGTTTGTTTATGTGTTTTGAGACTATCAAACCCATAGGATAGTTCAAAGTAGGCTTCTTAGCGTTTTGGAAAGCACGATTAATAATTGATACTACTTAAGCAATATATATAGTTAGGATTGTAACAAACTTAGAGTCTTCGAGAGAAGAGTAATAAGAAGAATTTATGGTCCCGTGTTTCAGGACAATGCCTGGAGAATCAGAAGGAACTGGAAGTTACAAGAGATTTTTGAGCTCCAATATAGTAAGATTTGTGAAGGCAGGAAGGATAAGATGGGCAGGACATGTCGAATTGATGACGGAAGAGCTGTGAAAAGGATATGGGAGGATTAGCATACCAAGAAGTAGATGGAAAGACGAGGTGTAAAAGGACCAGAGTATCCTAGGAGCTCAAGGTTGGAAAGACAGAGAAAGAGACAGTTGGCACAAGACAGAGAAAGATGGAGATGGAAGCCATTAATTCGAGAGGCCAAGGGGGGGGGGGGGGG
>KZ651434.1:117060-128287 GCA_001010745.2 Gerris buenoi | reverse complement strand
AAAAAAAAAAAAAAAAAAAAAAAAAAAAAAAAAAAAAAAAAAAAAAAAAAATTATTTACTAACCTTTGGCGTTTTGCTTTGTTTTTTCCCCAATTTTCTGGTAAACTCCTCTTTTTCCCTGCTTTTTCACCATTTTGAATATTAATTTCAAAATGGAATATTAATTTCCATGTTAAAAATGTTAAAAATACAAAGCACAACCACTGAACACGTTCGCAGTTGAAACAAAGTGATGTATAAAGCTGTAGTTGACAGAGTTACTCTAGGGGGGTAGTTCTGTAAATCACACTTCCTCCCACCATCTCTCACAGTAGATAGCCGGTTTTGGAACAAACCCTCAACTTCTAATGCCTTTTTCTCATGGAAGAAGGCGTCTTTTGAACAAAACATTCTGGCAACAGATAGAGCTCTATATCTAGAATACTTTAAAACAATAAAACTATTTTTGAAATTTTTGTTAGATAGCCGGTTTTGGAAATAGACTACTCAATTATACTTTTATTTCTAAACCTGTGAATTTGCCTCACGAGTTTTAAAGATAATTATTAAACATTATATTCTAAATAGATACGTAAATTAATTTATATAAATTTTATTCACTAAATTGGAAACTTTATTAAATATCCTTGATAGATTTTCTTTTTGTTTGTCTGTAACACGGGAAACTAAAAAAAAATTCCTAAATAAATATCCTAGTAAATTTAATTTTTTTGAATGGAATTAACGATTTATCTTTTAATTTACTCAATGAAATTTAACGTTCAGCTAGATACACCGACCATGAATTTGTCCATTCATAAGTAGTCGTTTGTGTCAAAACAAATGATACATTGCCCGCACCGCATATCATACAGGGTGGTCCAAAAGTCTCCCCCCCCCCTCTTAACTTTTGAACGGTTTGAGATAAATTAATGAAACTTGGGGGATCTCTACCATGCCAAGGGAAGTTTGTTTTCATGCTATCAACCACTCGGGGCAACCCCCCACTTAGCCCCCAGGCCCCCCAACTTCAAAATTTCAAATTGGAACGTATATTTTTGATAGCATATTTGGATTCTACGGTGAAAAATAATTAACTTTTACTTGAAACTATTTTTTCTATCACCAATATTTTGCCCCCTACAGGGGGGCAAAGATAGCAAAATAACCCTTTCGAAATACTAAAAAATAACACTTATTTCGTTATAAAATCTAAACGGTTAAAAAAAAGTAATGGAACTTGGGGGGACCTGTACCATGTAAAGGGAGGTATGTATTCAACCACTCGCGTACTAGGGGACACCGCCATTTTGCCCCCAGGCGCTGAAATCTACAATTTTTATGCCTTTGCCCCACTATAGGGGGCAAAATATTGGAGATAGATAAAAAAGTTAGAAGTAAAATATTCTTATTTTTTGTCGTAGAATCTTATCTCAAACCGTTCAAAAGTTAAGAGGGGGGGGGGGGGACTTTTGGACCACCCTGTATACATTCTGAACCATAAAACTGGGAGATATATTGTCTGAAATGATTGGACGATAAATCACGTATATGACGATATAGCTTACTATTTGGTGGGTAGGTACACACCAAAAGATTTTTCCCATCGATTAATCGTTTCAAAAATTCGTTTTAGACCCATGGCGCAAGCGTGTGATGCCGTAATAACAATGAAAAATATATCTCTATCCCATCCACATGAAACTTATCAGTTGATAAGAATGGAGAGGATGGCGCGAGAGGGTGATCTTGTAAGACCCTGACCGTTCTTTTCTCTTGAAGCCCATACACTAACCTAACACTCTTTCTTGACGGAATCGGTTTTCCTTGCGGAAAGAACGGCAGTGGATGGGGGTGCTATTATTTTCTGTGATTCAACTAATTGTCTAAGAAGGCCCTGACAATAATATTTTAGATATCTTCCCCCCATCACAAACTACCTTAATCAGAATCAGGACGTGTCACCAGCGATAGGTAAATTCAGACTTTCGTATAAGAACTTTTCCTATACCCAGGGTTCAATATATTCCATCAACTCTATGATTTCCCAATCCACTCTGAATATCTTAGGGCGCAATCTCAGATGCGGACAAATGAAGACATTATTTCTTTATTAAAGGTTTTTTTAAAGGGGGCATATTCAATTATGGGAAGGATCTTTGGTGATTAATTTCAATTTATTCTGTTCTAATTTAATTTTTAAATTAATAGAAGGAAGAATTTAATTTTAATAATGTTAAACTATTGAGATGATTGACCTTTCAAGATGTAATGTAACCCTTCAAGCCTGTATTTCATAGCTTTTTTTCCTCTATGTAAACTCTCTGTAATTGTTCCTCCACCATCTAGACATTTTTCAATTAAAATTAATCTTCCATAATGCTACTAATACTGAAAAATAATTTCCTCGTATAGAATATTATATTTTCTTATAAAATGAATTATAGAATAAAATCTTAGTAAATATTTGTTACAGCTTAATATCCTGTGTTGAATGAAGATTATGTTTTTATTTTATTTTTAATAATATATAAAATTAAGTCAACACTTCCCTCCAGTACTTCTAGTTAAGTGAAGATTTTATTAAGTTATTACCGACAGTTTTGTTTGGTTATTACCAACAGCTATAGAAGCTGGAGTTTAATATCTATCTATGTAAGCAAAATATATGTTTCATTTAGTAAACAATTGAGTAAACTATAAACTTTTTACAGTAATTAAGCTTAATTTTTAAAAGGAATATCGAAGAATAATATTATTCGATTTTTAATATTATAAAATACTTCGAAGAATGCACCAAATTAAATAGTAGTGCAGCGAGGTTATACTGTAATCAAATGACACAACGTAAACTTAGATAGTGTTAAGGCCGAAATACACGGCGACACTTAGAGCGAGAGAGTCTAGCGAGAGCGGTGTCCGATCTGTCTACACGGAGACCCAATATTTGGCTAGATTGGTGTCCGAGAGTGCTCTCGGAGTGTGACCTTGAATAAAGTTCCTAGATCAGTGTCCGAACTGTCTGCACGGTGTCCCGTTTGTCTTATAATCTATGTCTCCTCCGTCGTCCACACGCGTTGCACGGCTGAGGTATTGATCATGCTTGCTCTAGAAAAGGTTTCACCTAGCTGAAACTAGCCTAGACCGAGTGCGAGAGCAAATTGACATGATAGGTGTCATGTCTACACAAGGAAAACAAACACCGAGAGCGCAACTAGCTAGACCGGAGTGGGTAGGAGTGGGGGTGGTCTAGCGTCCACTCTCGGCGGTGTCTACACTGCGACACTCAATCTAGACACCCAATCTAGCAACAAAAGTGTCGCCGTGTATTTCGGCTTTTATTAATGATCTCAAAAAGTTTCCTCTAGTAATGTTTAAATTTACTTAGGTGTTATTTTCATTAGGTGCTATTTTTGTTATTATGTGCAGAAATCTCAAAATAGAATTGTGAGTTTGATCCGAAATGTAAGATTCTAACCGAAAATTAAATTTCTCTATCAATTATTTTGATATATTAATAAAATGGGCTCTTAGACTATTTATCATACTAAAAATAGACCAATCTCTTTGAAATTTACAATATATGACGAAGAGCGTAGGATTCCGCGAGTAGACACGTAATATACAGCGTGGTTTTCCGGTGAAATCCGCGTCAGGAAGGGGTTGAAATCCGGCGCTTCGCTTCCAATTATTGAAGCATCTTCAAGGGGTGTGGTGCATCGTGATGTTTACTTAAAGAAACAAGCAACATCCTGATGCACCACTCCCCTGAAGATGCTTCCAGTAGAGGAAGCGATACGTCGGACTTCAACCCCTCCTTGACGCGGATTTCACCGGAAAACAACGCTGTATATTACGTGTCTACTCGCGGAATCCTACGCTCTTCGTCATATATTGTAAATTTCAAAGAGATTGGTCTATTTTTAGTATGATAAATAGTCTAAGAGCCCACACACACCTGTCATGATAGGTCTCCCAAATTTCATACATATAATTCGTCATGCCATTCATAGGGGAACAGGAAGAATGACCCTGCTGCCATGTCTGGGACCGGACAACGCTGAAATAAAAAATCACTAAAAAAATAAACATTTTAGGTATCTGTCATGATAGGTCTCCCGAAAAAACCAAAGCCTATCTGAAAGATCATCAATTTTTGTGGAAGAAAAACCACTGCTGCCTTTTCCAATCAGGGGAGAAATTGGCGGCAGCAGCGTTTGAAAGTCGTAAAGTTTTTGTGTTTATTGACAAAAAAGCGCTGAAATTTAAACACTAACCACAAGTGTTATATATTTTTGTTATCTACTCTTCAATACCTTTCATTTAATACCCTACTCAAAATTTTCAAAAAAAAAATATTATTTTCCCACGACCGATATTAGCCGCCATTTTGGATCTCCAGTTAATCAGATCCAAATTGGTATTATTATTTTTTCTTTGTCCCAGTAGACCGTACATTTTGCATATTTTTTTTTTTATATTTTTAATTATAGCACAAATACAGTTTTAGGGGAAGGGGAGCGCAAGGGTTCCTTGGAGGGCGACTTTCAAACGCTGCTGCCGCCATTTTCTCCACTGTTTGGAAAAGGCAGCATTTTCTTACACAAAAATTGATGATCTTTCAGATAGGCTTTGGTTTTTTCGGGAGACCTACCATGACAGAAGCCTAAAAAAAAAAAAAATTTAGTTATTTTTTATTTCAGCGTTGTCTGGTCCGAGACATGGAAGCAGGGCCATTTTCTGTTCCCCTATGAATGGCATGACGAATTATATGTATGAAATTTGGGAGACCAATCATGACAGGTTTAGTGTCGTGGGCTCTCCTACTAAAAGGAATAGAACTATATAACAATTATATCTTGCTTTAAAGAGAAGATAAAAGAAAAAGACCAAAACACAACAAATCAAAACGATAAATTATAGCTGATGTTGTCCATTATTCATAAGAGGAGGCGCAAAATAGGGAGGGGGATTAAAAATAGGCATTGAATTCTGGTTTGTTTCCAGAAATGGTTAGTTATTTTAGTAATAGGTACAATGTACAACCCTATGTGTGTTCGCTGTCTTATAAATCCATTACGCATCTGAACTTTTTTCTTTTTTTTTAATTTCCTCTGCCACTATTAAATTATTATTGACATTAAAGAAGCATTTATATTATATATTTAAACTAAAACTTTGTGCAAGGAATCTTAAAAATTTTAGGGAGAATACATCTGACTTTGTTTGTCATAGATTAGAATTTTATTGAATTTATTGAATTTACTTACTGCTGTATTTGTGACCGTATATGAACTCCTTGTGTACGAAGTATTTTTCCCTGGCAGAAAATTTCGATTTGAATTTCGCTTTGATTGATTTGGCTTTGCCCGGAGATCCTTTGTCACCAGGCAGATCTTGGACCCAACAGGGCTTGGCACTTGAATTGTTTGTCACGTTTGGACCTGGACTTCTGCACATACCAAAACATACAACATATATATTAAGACAACATCCAATTGGTAAAGGTACAATTTTGCTGCATTATAAAGTTACAAAATTACTAACATAGTTATTTTTTTGACATAGTGTTAGTTAAGTTATTTAATGCAAGTACAGCCAATAAAATTCTAAGAGCAAAATAGTTCATAACTTAATTTTCACTGAAAATAAAATTGGTCCAATAAACTCGAAAAAATAGAAAAAAAACTTATCATACAGTGAAACTGGATTTACATTCTTTTATATCTAATATAATAGATTAAAATAAAAATGTGTATTAAGTCTCCAAGTGTTCAACAAGGGTTTGCTTAAATTGATTATATCATTAAGCATGGCTGAAAGCATTTATAATAATAAGGAATTGCGAGATGTTTATATAGGAATTATTCATGAACTTGACGGTTAAATTATTCGAGCATATCTAAGGATATGTTGAATTGAAACCCAGGATATAGGTATTGGAATTGTGAGCAGGTAAATCAGTTAATCATAGCTGACTACATAATTAATTTCCTCTAAATTAGCTGGATTCCTTAGAAATCTGTTTTAAGCAAATATTGAGGCATTTAAGATCATGATACATTACAAATTGTCAGCATATAGGAATTTGAGTAAATATATGCACTAGTAGAGACAATTAAAAGTGGTTTGAGATATAATATGGTATTTTCTTCTGACGAGTTTGTAAGTTAATGAAGGATTCATATTTTGCAATAATTTAAAATGGGGCGTAAATCAGGTTAATAAATAAGCCAAAGTAAGTTACCAATCATAATCAGGTTTATAGAAAATAATAGCTCTGAATTTCGAGTTAAAATAGATTTTTTTCTTCGGGTATGATTTTTCTAGATATAATCCAAAATATCATTTAAACCTTAGCAGCAATTTAGTTGTATGTGTCTGCACACCTCACGACAAAAACAGAAAGATATTTTATAAGATCCACTATTTTGGATTTTGTTGCGCCTTACTTTAAAATTGGTGCACTTGATTTTTAAATACATAAAATCTCAAAATGAAGGGTTATTTGTTTTTGTTGTTGGAAAGAACACTTCACCAGCCTGGACAACACTGACGACATTAAAGCATCGTTCACACGATGACACTAATCATGACATTCAATGCCGTGACATTAGTGTCGCCAAGTGTCGTAGTATGAACTGTAGAGGTTATGGCACTAAACGCACTATAACTAAAGCCTCGTTCACACGATGACACTAATCATGACATTCAATGCCGTGACATTAGTGTCGCCAAGTGTCGTAGTATGAACAGTAGAGGTTATGGCACTAAACGCACTATAACTAAAGCCTCGTTCACACGATGACACTAATCATGACATTCAATGCCGTGACATTAGTGTCGCCAAGTGTCGTAGTATGAACAGTAGAGGTTATGGCACTAAACGCACTATAACTAAAAAGCCTCGTTCACACGATGACACTAATGTCGCGACATTTAATGCTGTGATACTGCTTGACACTCAGTGTCTTAGTGAAAGTGTGTTTATTGCCGTGACATCTGCTGTTCATACGACGACACTTGGCGACACTAATGCCGCGACATTGAATGTTGTGACATTTACTGTCATCGTGTAAACGAGGCTTACAGTTTTACTGGTTCTTAAATGAATTGATTATTGATTTTATTGTGATTTTAAATGAATTATTTTATTGAATGAAATAATTTAATCTTTTTCACAGTTTTCAATGTAGTTCAAGTATATAGTTGCCTTGTTTAGTTAATTATAATTATGGGCCCAGCACGCTTCTACTGCACAATTGTAAACTAAGACAAAATTAATCACAATACTTCCTCATTAAACCGTAGTTATTTATTAATTCATGTGATAAAGTAAAAATATTAGACTATCATAAAATATCAACAACAAATTTCAGATTTTCTTACTGCCCGACTTTAATTAATGCTTTAAAATGATCGGTTCTAAATTTACTAAAATCTTAGTTTCGTTTTAGAACTAGTACAAAGCATTCTTGTTGTTTCCTCTATATTTTTAAAAGCTTACCAAAATATAGTTCTTGACTTCTGTCAAGACCATTTGACAGCTTTTGACTAGATAAAATCTCATCTGTTTTGAATAATTTCGTTGTGAATCTACCTTTTTTTCTGTCTGAGTTTACCCGAGTTTGGGTTTTGTTGACACGAATTGGTATTGGGTACAATTTAGTAATGTCTTCTCTCCTTCTAGGATCAAGTCGGTAAATGAGTTATAAACATAGGTAGATTAATTGGGTTTTGAACTAGTCTCCTAAAGGTGGTTGAAACTTTGGCTCAAGCCTCGGATTATGTACTTTATTTCTTGAAATGGAGTTAGTCATCTTGTTATAAGGGATGTAAATCGCCCTTTTACTCATGTCTCTAAGCGATGTCGGAGCTGGAAATTTGTAAATACTACTACGTTATTTAAATATTTTGCATTCTTCAACTATACATTTGCCTTGTGTTCTTTTTTTCAACCCCTTTCATAAATAACAGTTTTATTTGATTTATTTAAAAATAGTAAAAGGATTGTTGCATGTTTTATCGCGGTATGTGGTGTTCGATAAGGAACGTTTTTCATTCTTTTTCTCTTCGTGTTCTTTTTTATTTTATCACGTTCAGAGAAAGTCACGTACTAATTTAATCGCGTGCAAACAAAAAAGATAAATATTCGTATTCCTCCTATATAATACAATCTGTTCTATTCTGGTGTCATTTTTCAATATTAAACTAACGATATATTTTAATTAAATTTGTAAAAAAAAAAAAAAAAAAAAAAAAAAGAATAAAATCAATCGATAATCTTCTTAGCTCCAAGTTCATTTTTTTTTAATGTATTTTTTTTATCAAAATCAAATTGACGAATATACAGGATGATTGGCGATATAAGTACAAAAATAAATAGGGTGATTCTAAACCTCATTGGCTACTATAGAAATGTTATTAATTTTTTGACAAAATGGCGCGCAAAATTAAACGTTGACCACAAGTGTTATACATTTTTGTAATCTACTCTTCAATACCTTTCATTTGATACCCCACNAAACAATCCGAGTGACATGACTTATCCACCATCTTTGATTTCAAGTAAATCAGATCGAATTGCTAATCTTATTTTTTCTATGGCCCAGCAAACTGCACATTTTGCATATTTTTCTATATTTTTAGTAACATTGGAAGAACGATTTTAGGGGGGGAGGGACAATCAAGATTTCTGTTTGTTTTTTTTTGACAAAATGGCGCCGAAAATTAAACTCTGTCCCTAAGTGGTATATATATTTGTATTTGTAATCTACTCTTTAATACCTTTCATTTGATACCCCACTCAAAATTGTAAAAAAAAAAAATTAAATTGAACAGCTGATAATTTTGAGTTCGCTATATTTTTCCTGTGTGCGCGTCAAAACGATCTTTTTTATACTGGAAAGTTTCATGTTTTTATATATTTTTGTTCAAAAGTTATTGGAACCGCACAGAGTGACAGACAAACACAAGAACGAAACTATAAGGGTTTCTTTTTTTGGTTTTACCAACGAAACCCTTAAAATATTTTAAAAGATGAAGATTGGTTTAGTATACTCATCTACATGTCAACAATAAACACGTTTCTTTTTAGGGTTTCGTTGGTAAAACCAAAAAAAGAAACCCTTATAGTTTCGTTCTTGTGTCTGTCTGTCACTCTGTACGGTTCCAATAACTTTTGAACAAAAAGAGATAAAAACATGAAACTCTCCAGTATAAAAGATGGTTTTGACGCACACACAGAAAAAATAATAATATTGAATATTATATTAAAAATATATATACCACTTAGGGATAGAGTTTAATTTTCGGTGCCATTTTGTCAGAAAACATCAAAATTTTGCTTGTCCGCCCCCCTCCCTAAAATCGTACTTCCGCTGTTACTAAAAATATAGAAAAATATGCAAAATGTGCAGTCTCCTGGGCCATAGAAAAAATAAGATTAGCAATTCGATCTGATTTTCTGAAAATCCAAGATGGTGGATAATTAATGTCACTCGGAAAAAAAAATATATTTTTTTTTAAGTTTTGAGTGGTGTATCAAATGAAAGGTATTGAAGAGTAGATTAAAAACATATAAACTACTTAGGGATAGTGTTTAATTTTCGGTGCCATTTTGTCATAAAACATAAAATCGTATAAAAGGCATTGAAGAGCAGATTACAAAAATGTATAACACTTGTGGTTAACGTTTAATTTTGCGCGACATTTAATAACATTTCTCCCTCCCCCCCCCCTTACTATTTTTTGTTCACCATACCATCGAAACCCTTTCTATGTGAGACTTCACGCCTTACCAATTTATTTTCTTTCAGTGATTTTTTATATATATTCATATCGATTAAAACGTTAGCAAATAAGGAATTTTTTATAAAGTCCGCCTAGTTTAAGCTTGCTTCTTTACCAAGTTATGAAACCAATAAAAAATTTATTTTTTATTTTTTTTTCTTAAAAATTATATTTCTATACATTTTTATTTTGTGTCATGTAATTTAAAGTTATGAAAATTAAAATTACACTTTTCTTATAGGAAATGTTGTTAGTTACACAACGAAACCAAAAATATTGTTCTAGCTTTTATACTTTTGGATCAATAACTGTTTTGTTGACCTTGTGGGAAAACGGTTGAGAATAGACCTATGGTTTATATGACGTTTTTTTATAGCCAATGACGTTAAGAATCAACCAATTTAAATTTGTACATATATCGCCAATCACCTTGCATAATTGAATTTGTAAGAGGTTTATACAAAATACCTTCTACTGCATATATGTAATCAATTGCGAATCGAATCGTCATTATTATTAATCACAAGCAATTAATCATTTATGATTATAGTAATTATAACCCACCTTTTGCTACGCAGGCTAAAGGAAAGGAAATAGAAAACTCATTTCCAAAGCTGCCCCATGTGTGAAATAAATTCGAATTTAATTTGTTATTTACACTTAAAAGAAGTAAGATTATATTTATTTAAAAAATATATGTATAACAATTATTGGTGATAGGATCGCATACTTATTGCACAAACAGACCTAGTAATTAATCATTTAAGTGTCAGGTCAAACATTTATTTACCTATTTCTAGAGGTGAAATTAACTTTTTATTAGAAAGAAAAACACAAATAATAAATACCTACTACTGCGAATATAATCAATTGCGAATCCAATCGTCATTATTATAATCACAAGCAATTATTTATTTATGATTATAGTAATTATAACATAACTTTTGCTTCGCAGGCTTTACAGGATGTAAATAATTTTACGACTTAGTAGGATTGAGATGCAAATAGAACTTTAACAACGTATTTATAAAGGAATTATGGCTTTGTGCGACTCTTGTCGAAAGAGGAGCAATTAAATATAGATTAAAACAAAAAATTTGCACCTTTTGAATTTGTGAAGTACTTTCATGTAGAGGAAACTGGCCAAGTAATAACATCTAAGATGTAGGGAATGTAAAGAGTCAACCGTTGTAAAATAGTTATTTACGCACCAAGGGAGGAAACAAAGTCATTACTCCCTGAGCGTTGTTGTTGGTTCCTGAGGCGAAGCCGAGGGAACCATACTGTCAAAATCCCGAGGCATAGCCGAGGGAGTTAATTATAGCAAGGGTGCTATGACTTTTTGCCCCCGTGGTCCGTACAAGATTTTTCCTCCAGAAAGGTGGAAAACAACACAAACAAACCTAAGATTTCGATTTATCAATTTATTTAGGTATTAAAAACTAAGTTTACAAAT
>KZ651434.1:80976-98376 GCA_001010745.2 Gerris buenoi | reverse complement strand
GGGGGGGGGGGGGACCTATCTAAGAAAACTATCTAAAAAAAAATACTAGTTTAATTACCTATAACTTCTAATTTCGTTTGTTTTAGCTTAATTAAGAAATGGTAAAGTAGGATATTTCGGGTTTTTTGACATTTTCATGTCTTTACTTTGGCACATAAACTCAAAAAGCGTTACCAAAAAACAACATCAAAACGCGCTTCACTGTCAAAATAAATAAAAATAAACAAAAAAATAAATGAGTATATAGTGCAGTTATTGTAGTCAAAAATATAGCTTCTGTTCCAAAAAAATAGGAGCCAAATTTTTTTTTCTTTGATCGCTTCATTTTGACCTTCTGAACAACATATCCAAAATCGGCAACGAGATCGTTGTCGCGTTAAAAGTTATTCAAGGGCAAAGGTCAACAAATTCGGTTATTTGTGAATAGCTCGCTTCCAATGGCTCGGACACCAATCTAGGTGGTTATAAATATTAAAGATCACAAAATTTCCCATGAAAAAGGTTCTTTTCATTTATTACGTACAATGTACGGTTTACGGATTATGGGGCGAAGAATATATCTATGAATATTTAATATCCGTCGCCGTATCACTTTTTACGTATTTTTACGAATATCTCGCTTCCTATAGCTCGTAGACAAAATAAGGATCAGATCAAAATTAAAGATTATTAAATTCCCTACAGAAAAGGATAAATTCATTTTTTACGTACAACGAATGGTTTACCAAAAACCTAGCTTATTGTAACTTGCATTGTGTTTGTTAGTGCACGACTTTTTTCATATTTTTGTGAATATCTCGTTTCCTCTGGCTCGGAGAAAAATTTATGATCAGATCAAAAATTAAGAATATAAAATTCCTCACAAGAATTGTTATGTTCACTTTTTACGTACAACGAACCGTTTATGTAATAAAGTGCTCCGAAGTTTCTGCAAAATGCGTATCAACGACCAATAAGTTTGGCTTTTCCTCGAGGCAGCTCCACGGTGGGGACGTTATTCTATACCTGTGAGCGACATTTCAAGTTTGTGTAGACATAATTTAAAAATATACGTTTCTAGGCAGTGGCGGCGATAACGGGCCCGCAGGGCCCGCGGCGCGGGGGGCCCCGGGGATCTGGGGGCTCCTGGAAGGGAAATAGAGTGGCACCCACTAAAAGTTTGTGGGGTCCCCCAATATCTTACCGCCGCCAATGTTTCTAGGGTTTTATATTTTACAAAGGTTATTGTTACTGCGACAAGCGTAATGGAGAAATATTTTTTGATGTGTAACGAACTTGTCAAAATCGGTCTCACAGTGACTGTGGACCGCGGTATGTAAAATAAAGAAGGAAAAAAGTTTTAAAAGAGGTGATTTTATAGGGCATTTAACTAGTGTTAATTCTGTAACAGTGCATATCGAGTGTGAGAAGTCGATGAGTCTTATTACATCGCAATGCAGTCCTTCACGAAAATAAAGAACATTCGATTTAAAAATTTGTGATTGTTTTGTACTGTACCAGGCAGCGATGCGGTTGAATGGAAGAAACTAATGATACACTGTGATCAAAGCAGCAGGCGCACGTGGTGATCATAAGGGGAAGATAGTGAAAAATCTTGTCAACTTCGAGTTTGATTTTGTTGTTGCAAAAATAATCTACTACAAAACCTGTTTCACGCGTTTCTTAAAACCTGCACCAGGGGGTAAAATGGGCCAACCTAGAGATGAAAAAAAAAAAAAATGCCCACGAACATGAACAAAGTTTTCTCTTACTTAGAAAATAACGACGATTGTCAATTTACGTTGGCGGAGCTGAAGGATTAGCAAGGAGATTATGGATCTACCTATGCAATATTGCAAGCTAAATTAATTGAAAATTGCGTCTTCTGCTTTGAACACGGTGTCTTTGAATGTAGATGAACTTGCATTACAAATGCCTCATCTTTTGTTTTTTTTTTTTCTTCCTCGCAACCTCATCGCTGCCTGGTACAGTACAAAACAATTCTCAAATTTTTAAATCGAATGTTCTTTTTTTCGTGAAGGACTGCATTGCGATGTAATAAGACTCTTCGACTTCTCACACTCGACATGCTATTACAGAGGCCATTATTATTAGGCACTGTTACAGGCCCGTTTTCGCTGCCACTGCCTAGAAACAAATTTTTTTAAATTAAGTCTGCACAAACTTGAAATGTCGCTCACAGGTATAGAATAACGTCCCCACCGTGGAGCTGCCTCGAGGAAAAGCCAAACTTATTGGTCGTTGATACGCATTTTGCAGAAACTTCGGAGCACTTTATTACATAAACGGTTCGTTGTACATAAAAAGTGAACATAACAATTCTTGTGAGGAATTTTATATTCTTAATTTTTGATCTGATCATAAATTGGTCTCCGAGCCAGAGGAAACGAGATATTCACAAAAATACGAAAAAAGTCGTGCACTAACAAACACTATGCAAGTTACAAGAAGCTAGGTTTTTGGTAAACCGTTCGTTGTACGTAAAATTGAATTTAACCTTTTCTGTAGGGAATTTAATAATCTTTAATTTTGATCTGATCTTTATTTTGTCTACGAGCTATAGGAAGCGAGATATTCGTAAAAAGTGATACGGCGACGGATATTAAATATTCATAGATATTCTTCGCCCTATAATCCGTAAACCGTTCATTGTACGTAATAAACGAATAGAACCTTTTTCATGGGAAATTTTGTGATCTAATATTTATAACCACCTAGATTGGTGGCCGAGCCATTGGAAACGAGCTATTCACAAATAACCGAATTTGTTGACCTTTGCCCTTGAATAACTTTTAACGCGACAACGATCTCGTTGCCGATTTTGGATATGTTGTTCAGAAGGTCAAAATGAAGCGATCAAAGAAAAAAAAAATGGCTTCTATTTTTTTGGAACAGAAAACCTAAAATGACTGGACTAATAAGATTTGTTCAATAATAATGTTTCAAGAACAAGTTTATATGAGGCGGTGAATACATTTACGTTCGAAAGTATGTCGTACGAATAATTTCACACGAATACGAATCAATTCTCGCGATGTTAATCGTGTTCACACGCGATCACCGCGAAGCGAACCTAGCGACATTTCATTTCGGTAGCTTACGAGCAGTGACGAAATACCTTACTGTCTTGCAGACTCGAATGCAAGAAAATTATCTTCTATCTCTGATCTTTACCATTAAAATTAAACTAAAAAAAAAACTCTAACCTCTAACCAACCACCTCTTGATTACCAGGCTTTAAATTTTGTGTTGTTTAGGTTATTTAAAATAAAAAATAATTATATTTATAGGTGTCCTAGACCTAAGTAGGGGTTTAGGGACCTTGAATTCAGAATATTGAATTTTGAGGCCAAGGAGAGCAGTAAACAGTAGCAACTTATGCAAAATCAATGCAGATAGCCTTCTAGTAAAAAGCATATTTTTGCATTATCATTCACGTATTCCTCAATGTCGTTTATAAGGTATTTGGTAACATTTTTGAAGTGTTCTATATATTATCTAGAATTGTTTTAAAGACAAGGTTAATGCTAATATAACAATAAAGTACATGATAGGAGGCGAGGAAGCAATGTGCCACACTAATTGGCAGTCTATTTTAATCTGCAGTAATGTAGAAAGAAATTCCATACAGTGTAAAGAATTTATATTTGCTCGCATTACCGTAAAGTGCTTACATTCATACATAAACTGAGTCCAGAAAGTATATTATGTATATATAATATACTCATGAATCTCTCACTCTCTTTATTCATTATATATATTTACGAAACTTTTTAAAACAAAATAAATATATGGATACATTTAATCAAATATTGATTTAATTTTGAATACACTAGTGTCAATAGTAATTAGTATGGAGGAAGGTTATTCAAGCTTTAGTGACTGTAAAGAAGGCCCTTCCCTATTCAAATTCATTGCTTCCGAGTTGTTCGTTAATTACTGAAAGGTTAATTACCGACAATTTGTTATTCAGGTGGAATACTCCTCAAAGGCCTGAGTGCGTGTAACACGCTACTGGAATTTATTAGGACCTTTTCAACAGCAACACTTTTCAATCAAACCTATAAAGTACCATTCAATATGATCAAAATATCAAAGCATGTAGAAGGATTTAACTGTTGTGTTTGGTCTTGAATGGTATTTTTACGGTAATGTTTGTAAATGGGAAATTTTATACCTCATTCATCAGTTCAGGTGGGCATCAATTGCTGGGTAATAGTAACTATAGTTGAGTTTTTCCCACGGCGGCTTATAAGTTCTCTAAGGGGTTGCCAAATATTTTATTTGATGCGTAGGCTTCCGCTGGTAGACTCGTAATAAACAGCTTGGTTGGTGGTAAATACGTAGTTCTTCTCTCCAGTCGTCAGTACATCCTGTGTTTGCTTCGAGTCAACTCCGCGATGCACCACACCCCTGAAGATGCTTCCAGCAGTGGAAGCGAAACGTCAGACTTCAACCCCCTTGTGACGCGGATTTCACCGGAAAACCAAATATTTTATTGTTTAATTTTGTACCACATGGCATCTGCGAACCTGTAACCCTAAACCAAATCCCTATTTCTCATTCTAGTACAGTCTGCTACTTTGGGTTACACCTTGATCGACGTTTAACCTGGGCACACCACACAAAAATCAAAAGACAAGAAACTAACCGTCGTTATAAACTTTTACACCGGCTCTTACATTACAGCTCAGCACACATAACAAACTTCTCATAAACAACACCATAATAAAACCCATATGGACATATGGCTTCGACTTATGGGGTTGTACCAAGCGCTCTAACTCCTACCGTATCCAATCCCTTGAGTCTAAGATCCTCAGGGAAATTACTAATGCTCCCTTTTTTTGTTTCCAACCTCATCCTTCATAATGACCTAAAAGTACGTACCCTTTGTTTCTAACCTAGCCACGTCCAGGTATCAATCTTTTCACGATTCTGTATCCCATCATCCTAATCCTTTAGTCCAAAACCTCTCCTCTAATGCCATATACCATTCCCAGAAATCCTCCCCGACGACGACTGAAAAAGCAGTGGCCACGAGATTTATTATAGTTAGCATAGAGTACGCATGTCATTAATTATTGTGAGCACTGTCACTGGACAGCTTCTCACATCATGATTACCATGCCATTTATACCAAAGTTATCTTTATTAAATACAAAAAAATATTATTGTAGGTAATTCAGGAAATAAATGAAAAAGATTTTTCATTAGAAGGTTTGGTCACGGCCATATGGAACTTTGAAGTTATTATATAAAGATTTATAATGGTAACAAAGAAAGCATGTTTTATATTCATGCTAGAATTTTGTACCATATTTTTATGGAACTAGAGCACACTGCGCGCAATAACACAATGCGGCCCGTCTTACAGTATGATTAAGCAGGGGATTGGTTCCCTTGAGGCGTAGCTGCGGTTTGTAGCACCCAGGCACAAAGTCAATTTTCGTGCCCCCTCCATCGATGATATGAACCGAACTAACACCAATTGACACAATAGCGACGACAAAAAATCAAAACAGAAACACCACTGGGATTATCTTACCTCAGGACACAGCAGAATTCAACAACTGACTGATAACCCTTGTATAGTAGCTGGGGAAGGCAAGGAAGGTTACTACAATAGTACGTTAACAGGCTCCGCTCTGATAAGGAGGGAGACAGAAAATCCTCCCTCACTGCAATTGTACAGGGAGCAAGTGTCTAGGCACATAATTTCCCAAGGTAAATACACCTACTCTACGTACTGTATCAATATGAAAATAATTATTCTTACTTTAGATTAGATGACATGGCTAAGCTGACTATAATTTGAACCTAAAAAACCAAAGCCAATAGCAATGCCTAGCTTGGTACTTCTTTAGATTGTTACTCCTCTTTTTTACACGATTTTAATTAACTTGACCTGTATGTCCGCGGCGAATCTTGTAACGTAAATTTGACCGACTTCCCGACTACCTAGAAAGCTGAAACTTGCACAGATTATGTATTTTCGATGACAATACAATAATCAGTAATTAGTTTTACTAAATTATTAGTATTAGTAGATAAATCCCCAGATTTATGAGAAATGTTGGCGGTCAAATTCAAAATAAATTGTAAACAAACACGACCAGTGACAGCTAAGGGAGGTTATATTTGAATAAAATATTGAATGTTTGTATTTAGAAAATATAGGTACTTTTTAAATAAAATATAAAATATCAATGTTTAATTTAGTTTATAAACTGTAAATATAATAATAATAAACCAAGGCAAACAGCTCGCTGGAGTAGTGTTTAGGCCTGCCAAATTATGAATACGTGTATACTTTAGAAAATTCTTAATAAAAGCGTGTTTTTATTTTTTTTTTTTAAATATAATATTATTGATTATTTAGAATATAAATGATTTTGACTTAATAACCATTAAGACCAAGGGATGTTTAGTCCAATGTACTTTGGGATAAAGAAATATCAAACGTCTGTCTTTATAAGGGGAGTAGCCTTCTTTAGATTGAAAATCCCCTCTGATTTTTATTTAGGGGAGTAACAATCTAAAGTAGTGCCGCTTGTACTATCGATAGACCTATCTCCATAGATGGTCAGAGCTAACGTTGATTCATACACATTTCGTCTTCACATTATGGCCTAGCCGGCCTAGCCTAACCAATAATATTTCTGAAGCCTTATCAGAACATACCACACTTCATGATTTTACCTTTTGTAGAAAGGCTAATTTTTTAATGTAATATTTGATCAAGTAGTGGTTCGGAAAATGATATTTTCCATAATTACTTAAATTTATTTACAAAACTATTACAACGGTATAAAAGCAAGTTGTAGAAACATTAATTTACGGAAGTTTTTATACCGTATGAATTTAAGAAGGAAGATTGAAACTACATAGCGTAAGATTATCCAATAATCAGGGTTATAAATAAAGATTTACATAAGTATAAAGAATTAAAAAAAAATGTAGTACAAATAATGGTTTAATTACAATTTTATTGTTTTTTAAAAATTTGTTTTTAAAAAAGGGAAATAATTAATTAAGACTATTCTCATACATGTGAACTTATTATGTGAGCCGATAAATTACCTGTATCTTTTTCACCTAGCAAAACAAACTGCGGAAGTGTAAACGAAATGATCAGTAGTTAACCTTTTTATTTTAAGAATATTACTTGGTATTTTATGGTCTCGTAAAATTAATATTAATATATTTATTAATAAACAATTCTTACACACGAAAACAAAAAATGTCATGGGAATTGTATAACAAAGAGAAATAAATTAATTCACACTTCTATTAATGGTGCTGTTTTTATTTCATTATTTTTTAGGGTTTTGTAGATACTTCTCAAAACCCTTATGCCGAGGGTGATGTGTCCGTCTGTCCGTCGCTCTTTGGTTCATAGGGCCCGAACCGTTCAAGCGAAAGTGCTGAAATTTGGAACCCTGGTGCAACTTTTTGACCCAACCAGAGGAAAAATATACAGAAGTCCATAATTAGATTTGCGCATGCGCAATTCAAAAAAATGTGGTAAACTCAAAAATTTACATTTTTTTAAATTTTTGAGTGGGGTATCAAATGAAAGCTGCTGAAGAGTAGAACACAAATATATATATGCTTTTTTAAATTTTGCATTCCTTATAGGGGAAAAAAATCAAAATATACCCAAAAAAAAATTTCCCCCCCCCAACCACTATAGATTGGCTGGTGCTAAAATTTCGAAATAATTCATGCTAATGCCTTATTGTTGGGCGATGAAAATTCCGGGAGTTGATCCCAAATTTTTAAAAATTGTCAATTTTGGGCGCGAAATAGTGAAGTGCGCCCAAAATTTTATTTTTTTAAAATTTTGAGTTGGGTATCAAATGAAAGCTGCTGAAGAGTAGGACACAAATATATATTTGCTTTTTTAAAGTTTGCATTCCTTATTGGTTTATTACTGATAAAAAACATTGTGACCCCCCGGGGAATCGAACCCGGACTCTTGAGATCGAAGACCAGAAATCATAATTACATAATGGGTATGCTTACTCATCTACAAAACCCTAAAAAGTACTTGGGGCAAGTACTTCCCTGTGATTTTTTATTTATTATATTTATTGCTTTCGAGCTTACTGGAGGTATCAGCCATTGTAATCATCATTCTTAAGAACTGATTATTACTGGTCTTATATTTCTTTGCTTTGTAAGTTTCATCAAACTTTTCCGTTACCCCAATTTTGAACAACTTCCCGTCTTTCAATCTTCCCCAAATTATGCACATGGAAACAAAATTCAGGTAAAGAATACAGAAACCAAAAAAATAAAAAATAAAATAAAAATAAATGAAGACCAGTTTTTTCAAAATGGTATTTTTACTACGTTTTTATTAACTTGGTTTCTTGTTTGTTTGTTTGTCCAGTACAAATCTTGCAATCGAATTTTAACTAACATCCCGAGTACCTAGACATTAGAAACTTTCAGAACAGCTCAGAACAAGATGACAATGCATTATTTTAATGCTTTTAGTCATTTTTCAGCAGAATTTAATTAGTTTCAGCAAATTTGTTGAATGAAAAGTTAGTTCGGAAAAAATCCGCAAGTTATTTTATTTGTTTTGTCATATCCCATAATATTTACAATCTTCATTTCGACAGGTTTCAAATTTATGATTTTTATAAATAAGAGATAAACATTAAATGACAGCAAAACCGAAAACATATCGAAATTCAATTTTTAAGTTTTTAGTAGTCTTCATACTACATTATAATCATTATTAGCAATGGGAGACAGACAGAGAAAAATAGACTCCTGTCTGTCTCCCATTGTTAATAATGATAATAATTTGATTTAAAGGAAATATCGATTATATTTTTTCAAATATATCGATGGCGATGGCACGGTTTAAGAAAATTTAAAAACGTAGTATATAAAAAGTTATTTTTATCTTGCAATTATTATATTAATTATTTTGGCTAACTTGCATATTTCCTCGGCAGAAATGTAGAAATCATGAGACATTTTTGGTCTCATAACCTCGATAACACGATTGATTGCCAAAATAACCTTAATAACACGACCCTCAACAAAAAGGACCCCTCAAAAACAAGACTGTTTTCCTAATCCCCTTGAGACACTTCTTATCGAGATTCTACTGTACATGTAAAAACATGAGGTTATGAATTTAAAGTGTGAGACAAGGTGAGACTAAAATGTAAGGAAACAAACCCCTGATGAGGGAAAGATTAAGACATACCTGGGGAAGAGACCAGATCAAAGTGACCCAAAAAGAATTCACTCTATATCTCTCCCTACGGGAGACTTTATCCCCTTTCCTCCATTTCTATCTGAATAGAAATTCAGCATACACAAGCAAGCTTGTAAAATCTGGCTAGATTGCATTTTCCATGATAACAGAAATAATCCTGAATCTTGGTAAAGGTAAATACAATACCACAACCAACAAATTTCAGACAGTTCATATCCTGTTTGTCCTGACTGTTTTAACTATTAAGTTAATAAAGTTTGAAATGCAGAGTTCAAGATAGTCTTTATATTTTTTCAGAACAAAAGAATTTCAATTATATAAGGCTTTGTCAAAATAAAATACAAAAATTAAACAAAATGAAAATATTCACTTGCCCCCACTCACTTCAAAATAAAAAATAATTAAATAAATAAAATTTACTATATCGCATCCGCGACACTGCTAGAATTTTTAGAATAAATGAACTAATGTCAACAGCTTTAACAGCGCGGCGTTTGCGTTAGTCCATATCCTGTTAGAATTCTTAAACTGGCTTAACGACGTATTAAATGAAATCAACTTATATGCTTCCTAAAATTTATAAGTAGCGGACCGTCTTCCACGTTAAAATTTATATAGTGAAGGAATAAGGAATCATGGAAGCTATGTGCTACATGAATTTGTAAACATTTTCTATGTCACCTGTCATTTTTAATTTATAGTTGTTAAACAAAACCTTCATAATTATATATTTGCCGAATAAATGACGTGTATGTGGTAAAAATCAATGGGAAAATTTCATTGTACGCTTTGACAATAAAATTATATAATAATAAAATAAGCCAAATAGCATCGTTTGGGTTTATTATAGGAAAATGTAGTATATTTTGTAATATAAACTTTTCGTTTAAGTATCTAACATCCACGCTGGATATTATGTTTGACTCGCTCGTTTCGTCGTCTTGCTGATGGCGGCCCCTACCTAGCAGCATCAGTATCAGTACTCACTATTGAATAGTATATGAATACTATGAATACTATTGAATTAGAGTGCTGTGAGCCCGCCCTGTCAGTGCCGCATTTTGTGGAGACTTAGGACATTACATTAAGTTTATACATTTATTATATGGAATTAATACATTTCGATATTTATTGGATAGTATGTGGTTTTACGATGTGTCACCATGATTTCCATTCCCTTATAAAATTATAATAATTGACATCTTTCAATAACAACTTTTTAATTTTGAACTAAAAAAAAATAAATAAAAAATTATACCCCTCTTCCTTTTGCATTCTGGTTAAGATTACTTTGTAACTTTTTAGAAGAATGACTATAAACAAAATATTAAGTAGAATTTCTTATCGTATATTCGTTAATATTCCAATGGTAAAGAAATGATGTTAATTATATTGGATAAAACATTTAGAGCAACCAGTATGTACTTTCTTTGTATTGGGTATATATATGACCTAGTTGTCTGACACCCTCATAAAACAATATATACTATAATATATTGCTTTCAATATGCGTTTCTATTTAAAAAAATATTCAATGCAAAATTACATTTAGTATAGACTCAAGCCGTTGGTTGTAAAATTAAACATTATAGGATGTAGAAGGTTTGGCTTATTATATGTATAACCGCTGCGAAAAGCATGTGACAATATGCCAACTCTGAATATTTCCCAACAAAATAAACGATACGGTTTGGCCAGTTTGTTCACTCATAATCGTTTAAACTTGGAAATTGTAGCTCTAGGCAAAGGTCATGCACGCAACAAGGTGGAATAGTGTAGTAAACGTATTCGTGTATTTCTAATCTTTTTCGGCTCATAGTAATCAAATTAAATACATACCACATCAAAATTGAATTGAAAACAATTTACACTGTCATAAACCAAAATGTGATGTAGGTAATTTCTCTGGCATCAGAATTCCATTAACCATTACCCTTAAGTACATATTTATCACTAGTGATAACTATCAACAAATGTTAAGAGAGAGCAAATTCTAGCTTTAAGTTTCTTAGTCAATCAATTTCAAGTTCAATTTGTAATGTATTATTATACAAGGTTGGTAGCCTGTTGCTAAAATTGCAGCTCAATCCGCTAACGAGTAAAATAGCTATTCACCAACTCTAACTATTTTTGGACCATTGCTTGAATATTTTAAATGACGTGTCGTGTTTTATCGTGAAACATGTTTGTATATTCTTTTAAATACGTGTGATTTTTATCTTGACGAATAATTTTAATTTTTCAGTCACTTGTTTTACTTTATTCAATCCTTTATATTACTTTTGTTTGTTTTGTCTCTCTCAAAATCTTAGGAGGGCTAATAATTAACTCTCTTCCAGTCATGCATATGAAATATGAAACTGGGCTCATAGAATCTGTACCAATGCTATCTGCGGTCGTTCTGAGCAACAATAAATGCTTATGTCTCTGAATTCAAAAATTATCAAAAATAGACTGGAATCCGATTTAGATACTATTGATCATTTTGGGTCCCGTGTCTGTCTGTTGTTGAATGCTTGCTAATGCTAATGCTTGCTTTAATCTTAAATTCGGGTGGTTTGCCGAAATTATAGCCTCATAATAAAGCTTTTGTGAGCTCGGCAAGTTCAAAAGAAAAAAGGGGATAGTTAAATATCTAAGAATAATATGTTGTAAATGTATAAAAACATTAAATTGTGAACTATTGGTCGCGAGGAAGCTATATACCACACTAATGCCCTCCGCACTCGGAGCAACTCAAAACAAACTTAACTTGAAACTCGAGTCATTTTTGAGTTGACAGAAAGCAAACCCAGTTTGTAATGAGTTGCTCCGTGTGCGGTGTCCCATTTAATTACACAGGTTGAAACTCATAGTCAACTGGTTGGTGATTTGAGTTTGTAATCTGTTTGTTTTGTGTTGCTCCGTGTGAGGAGGGCCTAAATATCAGACTTTTTTAAATCATAATAACTATATTATACCGTTTTTTTTAGAAAAAAAAAAAAAAAACATTTTCTTAGCTAATAAAAATAAAAATGGGAATAAAATGGATGGGTTTATTTGTTTTAAAAGAGAAGAGATATTACTATCGTATATCTTATTGTTTATTGATAGAAAAACAACTGCAAAAGAGTCTAACTATGATGCTGGTTCGTTTTCCACGGTTGAAGTCATAATTATTAAGTTTTAGGTCGGTGGCGACTTCGTCACTAAAGGGGTGCATTATGACGTTTCTATCCTAATACTAGAAGCATCTTCAGGGGTGGCCTATGTTGTCAATGTGAACTGGAGGTTTGGCTAGAGTATTCCGGGTGTTTTTTTACTTCTAAGAATGCCATAGCACCCAAATGGTCTCAACCATTTTAAAACCAGCATTATGCAACATTGTTTTTAAATTTATCTTTTAAAGGTACGTGTTCCTAGACGCAACTCCAGCGATAGACGCTTAGCGATAGTCACCCAGTTACTTTCGCCGAGGACTCCTCTTCTGGATTTGCCTATTAAGAGTCGCTCAGCTAGGAAAACGATAACATGCAAACTCAGGAGAGGAGCCCTCAGCGATAGTCGCTGGGCGACAATCGCATGAGTGTCCATCGCTTGAGTTGCGACTAGGAAAACAAAGCTTAAACAGACCATATTATGTGATAAACACTTTCATATTTCAGAATAACGTTAATAAAATTGACGGTAGACAAGTAGACGACTGCAGTTGACCACCAATTCTCTGCGGGCATTATCCACGGTTATTGTTTCTGGGTTGTAATGTGTAATTATTGACTAGCTATGGGAATCTTTAAATAAACCTCCCTTTTAAAGTTTGATAAACTTTAAGGAGGGTAAATTAATAATCATTCAAAGACGAATGTTTAAAAGATTGGCTCACCTTGTACTGCGAGGCAAGATCCAATGTGAACGAGTACTTGTCCTGTAATTTCGTCTCCAGAGAAGTAGACCCGGTCCGGCTCGTCCAACTCCAGCTCGAACTCGTACATCCTCCATTCACTGTAACACAAAAATAACTCATATAAATCACCTGTGAGTGATTATGTACCAGTTCAGAGTGATTATGTATGAGTTGTTATTTACCAGGGATGGGAGGAACGGTTCCATGGGAGGAACGAGTTACAACGTTTCGTTCCAAACCAATAACTAGTTCCAGGAACTAGTTTTTGGAACGTTTCGGTCTATATTCTAAAGAAACAAGCTCCACAAACAAACAAAAAAAAAGAGATTCGGGCTGACGCATTGAGTGCACCATGGGTACAAAGTTTTTGTAAATCACAGATTCACGATGCAAGAAAAATAAACCCTTTATTCTACCCTACCATTAGAGACCCCTAGAATGGAAGAAAGCTTCGTTTTATGCATTGTTTAACCATGTTCGTTTGTCTTGGTGCTCGGTATACGCCGCCCGTGCCACCATGTCCGGTATGGAGAAATTATGCCTTCAGATCAATATTTTTTGGTTTTGCATGAGTTGTAATAGTTAGATAATGGATGATGGTTGTGAAGAGACAACTAAGAATAATTTAAAGCCCGATTCTAAAGACAGAACGCTGAAGGAGTAATTACAGATTTTTTTATAGCAATTTTTATTTTTATAATTAAGGATATCATTGATAAATAAATATAAAATATATTAATTTACTGTTTAGTTCAACATTTCCCAAACGCAACATTTCCCATCTAGATAACCTGGATTTGACGTATTTATTGTTTGAACAATGCATAGACGCATAAAGTACGCCGCCCATACCTTATTGTTTGTCCACTAGTCCACTATAGCCGTGCCATTTTCTTAGACTAAACACCATTTGTTAGCTCATGACACTTCTATGAAGTTGTAATCTTTATAAACTATCTAAAAAAAATTGTTATATATTTTAACATTTCATCAAGAAATTATCAAAATGCCGCATCACAATTTTTCCCGATAAATTATTATTGTTAATTTTTTTTTTGCATATTTTCATGATTAATTTACTTGGTTGGGTAGCAATTGTTGTTGTGGTTACTTGATTATACTTATTAAATATTGCCCGATGAAAAGATTGGACAATTACTGTGATGAAAATACATCGATGATTATTTTGATCAGAGGTTTAAATCATTAAATAGATTATAGGGAGGCAACTAATTTTTATTTAATTAAAATTAATGAAGCTTATATTTATTTAATTAATAATTAATCGTGAAGCTATTAATTGCAAAATTCTTGTCATGTAAACAAATTTGTTTATTTTCAAAGTTGTTTTTTACGTCTTTGATAATTTCATAATTTGCCATGATAGATTGTAATTTTCTCCACGCTCCTCCTCAGTTATCGCGGAAACTTAATTTTTCCCAGAAATTCCAGTAAATTTGTTTCTTCGGTATTTAAATCAACCACCACATTTAAACATCTTGCTCTTAGTCCAGGAGATAGCATGCGCGTGCAATTAGCGTCTGAGTTAGTGAAGCTAGAATTTTGCGTACATGTTAATTTTTTAGTGACATTTGAATATGTGGTCGACTATAAGTTTATCTGTGGAACATAGCTTGGCAATAGGCATTTGAAAAAATAAACTGGTGGAGAGTGTGATTTTTACATTGCGATTTTCAGTACAATATTATCAGATCCTCAGTACAAAATTAGTTAGTAGACCTAAAATCAAGTACATATTGCAATTTCATTATGTAGGGTACCACTTTGCTTTGGAGTAATATAATTTATATAATTGACTTATCAAGTAACAAAAATAACATGAACTTGATTTTCGATCTACTAGCGAATTTTGTACTAAGGACCAAGCAAATCACATTGGCCACCATAATAGGAGGGACGTGGCCGCTCTGATTTAACTAAGGGATATTTTTAACAGGCAATATTTCTGACTTAATGTAAATCTTGAAAATAAAAAACTAGCCTATCTAGTTGGACTTGAAGTGAAACAGATAGTTTATTTGGATCTGACCTCTCCAGCACCCTCTAGGGCCAAAAAAGGTGTTTTTTATAGTGTACTTGGTCATCACGAGTGCTTATTTACGTGATGACCAGGGAGCCAGGGTGTCTGAGGGGCTTAAAGCGCGCGCCTAGCTATCAATAAGTCGAAGCGAATCGAGGTCGTGGGTTCGATCCCGTGCCATGAGGATGTGAGTTTTGTATCTATATGGTTTGAGGATGGAAATCCCCTATTTGGGTACTCTTCCACACTTTGACGCACGCTTATATTGCTTACTAATGACCACACCTTACTCGCTTCGATGGTACAATGTACAGTACAAATGTATAATGTGTGAAGTAGCTGGAAATCTCCACCATAATATGTCGTAAAAGATGGCCAAATTGCTAGGTTCGAACAAGTTGTTCGTCCTACCCGTTATATCCTACACGTAGCACGTTGTAGTACTAGATTACTATTACTAATACGTGATGACCAAACGGAATTTTTTGGGTTCATTCATTTTATTTGATGAAGGGAGGGTTATGGAAATGATATATTAGTGGTGCTCATAATAAAGACTCAATACCAATTAAGAGAAAACTTTATTGCAATTTAAATATTACTAATCTTTTTAAATGAACACCCCGAATTTGGATTCTACCTACTTTATACTTTTTCGATTGACTATTGTCACGCTATGTCCCGGAGACAAACGTAGCCGACCACATATTTTTAAAAGGCATCAAAAGATTAACTTATTCACAAAAGTCTAGCTTGATTATAGCTTTTTGATGCTTATGTTTTTTGAACGCTATATCCTGAATTATATGTAGTCGGAACCATTTTTGGGGAAAAAATAATATTGTAGTTACTTGAGATAATATTCCTAAAATCTAGGCTAAAATTTATATCTTAAATTATCTTCAACAAAGCACAACTTAGTTAGAATAATCGGATCCTTAGTTATGACCCTTTTTTGGTTATGGTAGTTTAAAAAGGGTACATTAAAAATGTAAATATATAAAAATGCATCCCAACATTGCCTCTCTCTCTTATATGCATTATATTGTTACAGCTGTTTTAGATAAAAATGTTTTTTAGATAAAAACAACAAAGTAAACTTTGGTAATTGGCCACCCTTATGAATATTACCTTGAGTTGAACTTTACAAGTACTACCACATTTAATAAGCATTCTGATTTAGGCTTAAGTACAAATAGAGCACAAAATGTTTTTGTCATACTTTTATACTAGAAGTATAATATGTTACATAATATTATAAGAAATAAAAAGTCTAAAGAATCAAGTTATTAGAATAGACGTATAAACAGCGATGTTGTTTTGTTGGAAAATAATGCAAGCATTTTGTACTCACTAATTTTTTTAAGTGTTTACAATATGTTTGTTGCTACGATTGAACTTTAATATGATTTAATAATAGTGCATAGAACTCAAAGAGAAAAAACTAATACCTGCTAATTGTTTAAAATATACCTTTTTAGACTAGTTTATTGCGTAGTAATGGCGTAAATTATTCAATTCTAAAAGGTAATTACAGTCCGAAACGTCTTTCATTTATAAATATTAACCATTCTGGTTTGAAATTAACTTAATAATATATATTTTGAGTTCAAGCTGCCAAAGCATTTTGATCATTTTAAAGGACATTTTTTTACTCCAAAGTTCCGAAACCAATTCCTTTGTCTGTCTGCCTGTCACTCTGTACAGTTCTAATAACTTTTTAATGAGTGATAAATACTTGAGACTTAAAAATTTTAAAGATCTTTTTGAAGCACACATAGAAAAAATATACTGTCAATTAGTGTGGCACATAGCTTCCTCGCTTCTTATCATGCAAAGTATTTTTATATTAACACTAGCCTTCACCCCGCGCTTCGCGCGGGGCTCATGCTAGGTATTAGTGGCTGTTTCCTATTGTCGTGTAATTAAAAAATAGCCAATCTATATATATAAAGATGAAAGTCTGTGGATATGAGGGTATGTGGGTGGGTATGTCCTTTATACAAATCTACAGTTTTATTCCGACCTTCAAAGCAAGGGGAAGGTCACTGTCTACATGATTTTTCGAAATTTAATTTCTGGTACCCAGGGGTACGGGGTACAAGTAATGAATACGGGGTAAAAGTAATAGATACCCTTCATGATGCATATCGTTGAAAAGCTCTTTGAGAGTACAGTAATTGTTGTTATGTATAGTTTTGTCATATTTTCATTTAGGAGGGGGGTAAAGTG
>KZ651434.1:56254-76954 GCA_001010745.2 Gerris buenoi | reverse complement strand
ATATATATGTACATATATTAGTTGGTTCAATATCTCATTATACAGTTTTTAAGAAGTTTAGATTGTTAATAGCAGTTGTTATGATATTTGATGTTAATAGATTAAATTTATTTATGTAATTTAGTAAGTAAGGCACGGCAGTCGTATGCTACATGCACTTACATATATAAATCATATTAATACACTGCAATTATTATTCTTTAAGATAAAAAAAAAATACAGAAATGGTTTAATATTCTTCCTGAAATGCTATTACTTATTTTATTATTATAACTTTTCCTCACTACTAATAGTAGAAAAAGTATTTTTTTCACCAAAAAATTATTTTTCGAGATTTCAACGGAAATATCCGTTTTGGGTGTATTTAAGACCTCCTGAGTGGTTTTCAGCATGACGTCTGTATGTGCGTATGTGTTATCATCGTAGCGCCCAAAGTATTTAACCTAGAGAGTTAAAACTTGGCAAAAAAAAAATCAGTACTAACCTGTTGTGGTGCCGCCTTTATAATCAACTTTTTCCGCCATCTTAAACCCTGTTTACTGAGTCATCAAAAATTTTTAAAAAAATCGTAATAAATCGAAAATGGTCCTGATCAATTGAAATTTGGCACGAATGTACCTCTCTCTATGACAAACAAGCCCGCCAAATTTCATTTGATATTGTCCGCAATTTTTAAGTTATTAATTTTTTTAATTTTTAAACCTTGACGGTTAATAATACCCAATGTATAAATAGGTTTTTGACATATTGCATACCGATGGAAATGGAATAAAATTAAGAAACAACTATAAAAAAAACCAATGAAATTCTATTAATTAGTTTTTAAGTTATATGCGAATATAATTATTTATTTGTGCGATAATTTTGATGACGTCAAAGTTTGTTTACACGTGTCAAAAATATTAGGAAAAAAAGTGAACTCGTTGCAAAATTCTAGCTCCCGTTAATTAAGAAGTATCAAGAAACAAAGAAACGCCCAATGATATATAATCGTGAGCATTCATCATATATCATATATCATGAGCAATCATGATATATGATGCATCACGAGCAACCATGATATATCATATATCATGAGCAACCATAATATATCATATATCATGAGATACTTAGCCTTATTCATGAGCAACCATGATATATTATGAGAAAAGAATAACAAAATAATTTATTTGGAAATAGTATAAACAAGCAATGGTTTTGAATTTATCATAATATAATTAACATAAGCATTTAGTTTTATCAAGAACTTAACAAGTTTAAACTTTGAAGTCCATTTTCTACTTTTCTTGTTCTTGTAGGAATTAGAACTTTAGTAATCTCTCTAATCTAAGATAAGTCTAAACTAAGTCTAAGAGCTCTCTTGCGAGCTAAAGTTGATTCAATCAGGATATATTTACAATGTGTACATTGAAGTAAGCTTTACCCTCCTCTGTTTGCTTTTACAAATTGATTTCCTTCGCTTACAAAAGGTTTTAACGAAGTGTTAACATTTAATGTTACCCAGCTGCGCACCTTATACTCTGTAAGTGATTAAGAAAAAAAAAAGAATCCAGAATAGGTGTTTAAACTTTTAATTGCAACAAACTGTAATTGTTCGAAGGCTTTTAGTTTCGAATCCACACGTAAATCGTTAAATGAAGTAAGTAAACTATAATCATAAATTATGTATAAACAATTAATATGTATAAAATATTTTGGTACTTCTTTAGATGGTTACTCCCCTGTGTTTTTTTTAGTATATAAATGACTTTGAATAAATAACTATTAAGACAAAGGGATACTTAGTCCAATGTACTTTGGGACAAAGGTATATCACACTTATGTTTTTATAAGGGGAGTAACAATCTAAAGAAGAATACTCCGTATACCTTCTTTAGATGGTTACTCCCCATTTGTTTTCTTAATAAGGGGAGTAACCATCTAAAGAAGTGCCCCAGAGGGTACCAGAGGTTGTTGGCATATCAACAATCTATTGTCTATATAATTATCTATATGATCATCTATAATTATATAAATAATTAATTATATAAAGTTGATCAAATAAATTTATTTTTTTAGGTTTTGCGAGAAAAAGCACCTGAATGAAAATGTCCTTTAATAAAGTATTTTTGTGGGTTAAATCCGGATTTCAAGTCAAAATTTCTAGTATACTGGAAAATGTACCAAAAAATCGAAAAAATTAGGGGTTTTAACCCAAAACAATATAATAGGTACATAAGGCGTGTGAATATAAGACAAAACCAAGCTGAACACTAATCGAATCTGAAGTAAAAGCAAATATGCCGACATTTCTTTCTTCGGAAAATTGTATTTCTTATAAATTTTCAGTTACTTAGTAAATTAAATGTTTTGTGGTTTTTTTCTGATTTTTACTGTTTACATAAATAGTAATGCAGTAGAACATTGTCAGTAAAAATAAGAGACTTACTAAGAGGAAAGATCAATTTTTATTTTTCAATTTTCTTAAAAAAAAAAAAGTAATAATAAGGGCAGCTGATTTGTTTTGTCTTGGGATTCGGATCTGCATGGTTTAAAGATATTCAAATGCCTTTATTTTATTAGACAACATTTTTTTGGGCGAAAAAGTGAATCGAAAACCCACAAGAACACAATATTTCCGAATTTTAGGCGTATATTCCGGCAAAACTCTACGTGCAGTGAAATATTAACTTCAGATTAGGATTCATCAACCTCGAAATCATAAAGTTCATTAAATATTACAGAATAGTTTAATTAATCAAAGTTAGTATAATAGGTTAATTATGAACCTCTCTTTACTCAAGCGACCATATTTAATTTTGTTTTGTTAAATATGAAAAAATTGTGATATAGAAATGTAATTTAGACTTGGTCTGGATTATAGTAAAATAAAAAATAATAAACATAAAATAATTGAGGTAAAACATAAAAATGTTTAATTTTTATAAAATATATATTTACCTTTATATGTTTATATTATATATTTTTACATTATAATGACTTCTTTTGATCTTTAATAATTTTTTTATTTTTTATTTTTATTTTTCTATACTTCATTAGTTTTTTTTCCTCTTTATATTATCTTTCATTTGTTTAATATCAAAAGAGGAAATTTGTTAATCTGAGACACGTGCTCTTATTTTATCTCTTTCAGGAACTAAGGTTTTCAAGAACTAAGGTTGCCAAGAACTAAGGTTGTCAATTGCAGATGAAGAGATTCTACTTTCAAGATTTTTCTTTAAGCTAAGTGGGATGAAATTTCTTTTTTTCTTTAAGTTGATTAACCTCTTTAAATAGCTCTTTCCCGTCTGGATCCTAATTCTGTTAAGAAAAGTTCTGTTCATTCTTGTATTTTAAAGTCACTTTTTCCATTCATTCAAAAGCAACGACGAAGGAAAGGGAAGTTTACTTAGAATTTTTCTTTCCTCCCAAGAAAAAAAAATGTAGAGCAAAAAAGTTTAATCATAAAATACTAGGGAGCTCTGCGTCGTGAAGGCACTCTAGAGTGAAGCATTAAAATTGATCTCATGTTTCTTTTCAATGAGGACAAAAACACACATGCTGTAAAATATCACGTTAGCTATAGAAAGTACTGAAAATGACTGTTGAGAAAGTCCTGAGAAGGACTGATTTTTCAATCTTTTTTTGCTAAGTTTTTTTTTCGTAGTTATGGAATGAGAAGGGTGAGGTGAAGATGCGTGAGTATAGTGTAGGAGAGTGGCTGAGGTAGTGGGGTATGTGCACTACTATCCCTTTCCTTGTCTCTCTGACATTCTTATATACCTACTCTCAAGTTCTCCCTTACCCCCCTAACCCCCCTCTCTATATCTACACACAACTTAGTATGTCACTCTCAAGATCCCTCTTTTCCCCCCAGAGTAACCCCCTTTCTCTCCTAACTCGCTCTTTTACACAGTTTTGTATATCACTCTCACTGAACTCGTTTGTTTACAAAACTTTGTTAATAGTATAGATAGATACATGTTTCTAAAAGTATGATATAAAGTTGAAAACATAACTACTGAGTAACTTTAGATTTAATCCATCAATAGAGGATAATTAAGACTGAAATGATTTATTAATAGCTAGCTAGATACCCATGTGATCTTTATTTTAGGATTTTGGATGGTATATAACTTCTTAGCATGATCCTAGGGGCTTAGATGTACCAATCTACAAAATTTGATGGTCATAGGTCTTCTAGCTCTGATGAGACATTCAGTCAGTTGTATTTGGATTTTGTATTATACAGGGTGGCACAAAAGTATGGAAACCCTTGAATAACTTGTCAAAAATGATTTTTTTTTTTTTTTTGAAAAATTTTAAATACAAAAGTTTCAGGATTTTTCCTTCACTATTCAATGGTGACCTTAGATTTAACCTTAACCTTGCCCTTCAGGGTAATTTGAGGATAAACTTTGTTATTTTAAATGGGAACCCCCATTTTTTATTGTGGATTTAAAAAGAGCAGGAAATTTTACATAAAATATGACTTGGACCATGTCCTTGAGCATGACCTTTAAAGTCATTCTAAGGTCAAATTTGTTTTTCCAATGGGAGACCCTAATTTTTATTGCTGATTTTTTATTAATGTATTTGTTTGAGCTCTTTTATTCAATTTTTTAGGTCGAGGTTTTTAGGTATTCTTTAAGGTCGACCAGATCCTTGACCATGATCTAAGACCATGAAGAAAAAATATTTAATTAGAGTACTTATGCAAATAAATTAATTAAAAAATGGGAGGGTTAAAATGACCTTGAAAGTTTTGGTCAAGGACGTGGTGTAGGCCATGGTCAAGGCCACTGTTAAAGGGAAAAATTTGGTAATTTCGCAATCCGCAATATATTAGAAAAGTATCCGAAAAACTATAGAAACAGGGGTTTCTATACTTTTGTGCCACTCTGCATACAACAGCAAACAAGCCTCCCAAGACCAATTAAATGAAAACCTCAAAATCACCATTTTGGTAGCCCTCCCAAATTTGGAGCTATAATTAATTTCTCGATTATACCTCGGGGTATGATTTTTCTAAACATGTATGTCTAATTTCGTCAAAGTAAGTCCATTAGTTTAGGAATCAGGCGTCTGCGCAGACAGAAGATTCACTCAATTTTTTTAAATACATCTTTTTTGGACTCGAAAAGTGTAAATTCATCAAAATCTTAAAATCGAATTTTCACGCTATCACAATACTTTCACGTTATATGAGAAAGTAAAAACATAAAATAGTAATAATAATGTTTAAATATAAGAATACATTTAAATGCATTAAATTAGTTTAAAATCTTACTCGCTATTATTGTAATGTTTCACAATATATATATATAGTTTTTTTTAATTTGAAAAAAAAAAAAAAAAATTTATAGGTCATAATATTTATTACGTTTCACTTCTTTGTTAGAATTTATTTTTTCTGTGCATTGCTAAAATGAAAATACATGCGTGGTTACGTTATATGTATGATTTTTTTTACACAAGTATGTAACCTTCAGTAAATTTAAATAATCAACCTCGAAATCATAAAGTTCTATAATTATATAAATAATTAATTATATAAAGTTGATCAAATAAATTTATTTTTTTAGGTTTTGCGAGAAAAAGCACCTGAATGAAAATGTCCTTTAATAAAGTATTTTTGTGGGTTAAATCCGGATTTCAAGTCAAAATTTCTAGTATACTGGAAAATGTACCAAAAAATCGAAAAAATTAGGGGTTTTAACCCAAAACAATATAATAGGTACATAAGGCGTGTGAATATAAGACAAAACCAAGCTGAACACTAATCGAATCTGAAGTAAAAGCAAATATGCCGACATTTCTTTCTTCGGAAAATTGTATTTCTTATAAATTTTCAGTTACTTAGTAAATTAAATGTTTTGTGGTTTTTTTCTGATTTTTACTGTTTACATAAATAGTAATGCAGTAGAACATTGTCAGTAAAAATAAGAGACTTACTAAGAGGAAAGATCAATTTTTATTTTTCAATTTTCTTAAAAAAAAAAAAGTAATAATAAGGGCAGCTGATTTGTTTTGTCTTGGGATTCGGATCTGCATGGTTTAAAGATATTCAAATGCCTTTATTTTATTAGACAACATTTTTTTGGGCGAAAAAGTGAATCGAAAACCCACAAGAACACAATATTTCCGAATTTTAGGCGTATATTCCGGCAAAACTCTACGTGCAGTGAAATATTAACTTCAGATTAGGATTCATCAACCTCGAAATCATAAAGTTCATTAAATATTACAGAATAGTTTAATTAATCAAAGTTAGTATAATAGGTTAATTATGAACCTCTCTTTACTCAAGCGACCATATTTAATTTTGTTTTGTTAAATATGAAAAAATTGTGATATAGAAATGTAATTTAGACTTGGTCTGGATTATAGTAAAATAAAAAATAATAAACATAAAATAATTGAGGTAAAACATAAAAATGTTTAATTTTTATAANATTATAAATCTATAAAATTTCTTTATCATTATATGAATGTTTTTGCCAGGAGCATGTAAAATATATTGAATATATTATTTTTTCATATTATAAGTATAAAAATTATATTAAGTTTTAATTTATTTCATAATTTTTTTTTCTTCACTATTTCATTTTGTTTTGCTTATTGATTGCATCATTACAATTATTGTTTATGTGAAAACCCTTAATTAACAAGTAACACTTAATTCTATTGTTAACAAAATTATAATAATTACAAGTATTTGAATCTCATTAGACCTACTTATATAAATGAGGGAATCCACTCTTTCTTGCCATTTATAAGTTGAACCTGGTCATATTTGTCGGTGTTTGCCTTTTATAACTAACTTAATTTTATTATATTCTTTGTTTTGAAATTAACAAGATTGGATTACAAAGGAAGAAAAAAATGTTTCTTAGTATTTTACCAGTATTTATTTTATTTGGAACAACTGCATTCTCCGATGAATTACGTATGTATCTTGACATGGATTTTATTAAAACTCATTCTATCTATCTAATAAATGCATAAAATGCATGATGCCGCTTCGACAAAAAATGTTCCCGAAAATGTTTTAATTTTAAATTGATAACCTAAAAAGCTTTGAAATATCAATGTTTCAAAGCTTTTTAGGTTATCATTTTAAAATTAAAACATTTTTGGGAAAATTTTTTGTCGAAGCGGCATCATGGTTAGAGCTGGCAACTACGTTTTTTGTTTTAAACTACCCGGGAGTAAGAAAACAAGAATATAAGTAAGGAAGAAAGTGCACATTTTCGTTCAGTGCACAGTTCTTATTTATTATTTTAATAAATATCAATAATTATTAGCACTTTTAATACCAGATTATAAGAGATTTAATATTAAAAACAAATAAGAATTGGACTTAAACTCAAATAGAAGGTTATTTAGATGCAGGTTATAAACAAGGTCGAAAAAGCAGTGTTACCAACCTGATTTCAACAACTTCATTACATTAGCCATTCATTTTCTACTATTTATAAAATAATTAAGTTGCAATCCTTACTTTTTCGCTCTAGTTTACCATTTCTCCCAACTTTTTGATTTTACGGAAGAAAATACGTAATTTAGTCCCTCTAAACTAATCCAAAATCATCAACTTTTACTTCCTACTGGAGATAAATGTTATTTGTCTACAACATGTATTGTAAGTGGACTTTAAATTACAGAATATCTTACTTTTCTTCCATAAGATTGGAAAGCGTAATATTTTTACTTTATTTAGTGGTGGGTATTTTTTGAAGTATTATGTTGGCAGTAAATCTAATCAGCTGTTTATCTAATTTTTCAGGAAGGTTACTTTAGGTTAGCCGTGTTATTCAAATCGTCGATAAAATTTAATACGCAACATCCAATGAATTATTTCGGCTTTCGGGATTATTTCTCTTAGCTAATGCCTCGGGAGCTAATAGTACAGTAATCTCTTTACGCGGTGACTCGGGAAAACTTAACCTCAAATAGGAAAACATACTTTAATCCTTTGTTACGTAATTAACAATTGAAATCCTATTTCCTTTGTGAAATGAATATTTTACTGAGCTGTCAAATAAAAAATCTTTATCAGTGCATTGTAGAAAGCAGTGAATCTTTAATGGAACTTAAAATACAGAAGAAGAATCTATTACCTTCTTTTAGTATCTTGCTTTCTTATAAGCTCTGATAAAGGCTATGTTTTATTTGAAAGCTAGCTCTATAAAGTCTACATTACTCAAAATAAATTCGATTTATTCACTGACTCTTATCAGTGTATTTGTGTTACAGCATAAAAGTTCACCATCTCTGTCTAACTCTATACCGTTTTTTTTTTTTTTATTTCTCTCCATTTTTTTTCTGTTTTAATGACTGTTACATAGAGTTAAGAGATTCCTGTGAAGTTTAGATTTATGGAAGAAGATACAGCGTTTATATCACGATTATGTTTTACCTAGATTTATTCCTCTGGGTGTTAATCTTAATGCGGGCTAGTAAATAAAATTATCAATATATTACTAATAATAATAATAATAAATAAATAATGTAATAGTACATTACGCGTCGAGTGTGGAAAGTAGCATTTTGCATGCGAGTGTGGAGTTTACACCCGAGCGATAGCGAGGGTAGTAAAACCACACGAGCAATGCAAAATGCTGTTCGCACGAGTTGCGTACCGTACTTTATCCACGATTGTTAGATTTTAATAATAAATGCAGAAAAAAAAAAACTTCTTGTATGTAAGCTCGTATTTCTCTTTTGATAAAGATAACATCAATTCGTTAGTTGTATTTTGTGCCGAATTAATTATTTCGGAAGGCGTATTATTCTCCTCATATTCTTCATAATCACTTAAATCACTCATTGATTTTCACAAAAAAAACTCGATACAAACAGTTACATTTATTAAATAAACATCAAATTACTTATGTTAAATGTAAGCAAACTCGCTTATCGTGTGTAAAGTTGAACAATTCTTCTTCTTTTCGTCACTAGAGTGGAAAAAAAGAGGAATTATTCTTCTTTTCGTCACTAGAGTGGAAAAAAGAGGAATTGTTCAAAACTATGAGACACGCATGCGCAATTAATACAGGTGTGTAAAGAATCACTTTCTACGAATCTAAACAGAGATACAATGTTTATATTGCGTATCAATCGTAGACAAAAATAATTGTGAACATATTTAGAATTATACTGATAATTTAAAAAAAGAGGTACAAATAGATTACTGTTTTAAATATTACAAGATTATTAGATAAGCGCTCCAAGAAACTGTTGTACCACCTAGACAGAGTATGTACCATCCCCCTCATTTAAATAGTAATTATAATTTGATTTAAATTTAAACGTTCCGTAGTATGAATACTGGCAAAAACTTATAAAAATTGAATAAAATTTATTATTTAAATCTTAACACTAATTTATATTTTCTTCTTTCTTCTTATACTAATTTTATAAAATTTATCTTAGTACAAAGAACCTTTTTAACAATTAAATTATTAAAACTTATTGGTTTAATGTTAAACCACGATAGCCATTGTTTTGTAAAATCATGATATACGTAGTTATATCAGTTAAAATAAATCACAATTTCAAAACATTTGTTTTATTTTATTACATATATGTTTATTTTAATTTTGTTTTGTAGTAATAACTGATTTGTTTTATATTATTTATTGATGTAATATTAATTATTAATTTATAACTTGACACTTTGACGCCCCCTTATGAAGATTTAATGTACATACCAACTTCATTGTGATGAAGTAGAATTATATTTGACTAAATATATTTCTGCATACGAGTCAAAATGTCTAATTAGTGAAATAGTTTTTTTTTTTTTTTTCTCATAAAAAAACTTTTTTACACCTTTTTTATGGATTGCAACATAACGACTTCGTATACATAAAAAAGGGTACTAGCCCTCCCTAAAAGTTAGAGTAATCTCTAAGAAAATACCTCTAACCACATCGAACTTTTAGGTAGTGCTCCTTATTAACAAGTTCCAAAATTGGTGTGATCTTACTGGGAATCGAAACATATTCAAATCTCATGTGACCATTCATCCAATAAATAGGATGCTAGGAAGATGTATGCCTCACAAATTGGTGACTTAAATTATTAAAAGTAACACCTTTTTATCTTTAAAAGCACTCACTTAGTTTTGACGAAATTTGGACGGATTGAAAGAACCTCATAGAATGTTAATTAACCAATGTTAATTTCAACCTTATGCGTAGGTACATTTATTTTTAAATAAAACTATATTTGTGTTTTGGAGGTAAAGGGCACTATGTGCAAAATTGTAAATTTTTCGGGAGAGCTATTTTAATGATTTTTTAACTTATTTTTTGTAATACATATTAACAAGGCAAGGCGCAAGGCCATACTGATAAGACTAGTAGCTCTCTCACTCTACAAACAGGATTGGGTATAGGGTACTATCTGGACATAGTGCTAACTTATTCTTAATTCTCTGGAGGTAAAAAGCTACGAGTCCATATAGTGCTCTTTACCTCCCCAGCATGTTGGTTCATAGTGCTCTTTACCTCCCCAGCATGTTGGTTCATAGTGCTCTTTACCTCCCCAGCATGTTGGTTCATAGTGCTTTTTCCAACAAGCTAAAACGTGAGTTTTAGTTTTATGACATAGTGCCTTGTACCTCTAAAAAAGGGGGAAGAAATAAATAGGAAACTGTTAAAACCGTAATTTCGTAAAAAATGGAGATAGTGCCCTTTACCTCCCATACACAGATATATTGACCCGCTTGGAATCAACACAGGTCCATAATTACAGGCCGTTTAATCCTTATCACTAGATAATCAGTTCAGGGATTTTGACAACAAAACATTTAATGTACACTTTTATATCATCACTTGAGAATGCAATTGCAGAAAAAACTCTAATTAATAAATAAAGGTCCAATCAATCGTCGATGCCCAGTGGGATTACCTAATTTTATACTTATGTCACCATTATTTTAATAGTAAGACGCGAGGAAGCTATGTATAATACTAATTGGCTGACTACTTTTCATTTATTTCAGCCAAGAGCATAACACCATGCCGCAGAAGTGATCCGGATTTATCAAATTGTATCGCAAAAGCTATTACACAAGGGGTCCTCGCTTTCAAAGATGGTTCGTTATCCTTTTTCTTTTATTTTGTACTTACTTGTACTTTACTTTGGTACTTCTTAAAAATTGTTACTCCTCACTCCTCTATGCTATTTTAGAATAGATATGACAGACTAAATAGCTATTAAGACTTAGGACTGTTTGATGTTTAGTCCAATGTTCTTTGGGACAAATGAATATCACCCTTCTATTTTATAAGGGGAGTAACAGTGTAAAGAAGAACATTTGTATTACCTTCTCTACATTGTTACTCCTCTCTGTTATTTTTTAAGGGAAGTAACAATCTAAAGAAGGGCCTAATTTACTAATTTGGGTTGCTTAAGCCAATATCTGTCCTTCTATTTAAATTTCCTATTACAAATATGTCGTCACCTTATGTTATGTTGTTAATTATTTTACGATGTATAATGTATTCTTTAAATGGTTACGGTTTGAATGAAAATTAAAGTATTTAGTTTATAGAAAAGCCTGAATATTAAGTATTATATATTAAAACATCATAATTTGCTGTTTAATCCATATCGCTGGAGTATCATTTCAGGGATTTTTACATCAGAACATTAAATTAATGTACAATTTTATAAAACTATCTGCTATTGCAGTAAAAATAATTTAAATTTATAACTATAATTATAATGATAATTATTAAATCTCTATTCTTAATCATGAATTCTAACGAGTCAAAACTGCTCCCAATTCTCTTAAAAAAAAAAAAAAAAAAAAAAAAAAAAAACTTTTAAAACACAAATTGACTATTTAAAAATAATTTAATGCTTAAATTTGCCTATTTGCTTGTAGTTGATTTTAAGGATTAGGATCAGAATAAAAATGAATTCATAATTTACTTCAAAAATATAACTTTTTTCCGCGGAATAATATATCACGTCCAAAATATCTTCCATTCACATTGGCCGTGGTTAGTAGATTTTAATCATTAATACTAGCTCTCAATTCATTAATGTATTTTGTTAGCTCTTCAGCACAAGTTTTCATGTACCATATTTCTTGATTATCCTTTTTAATGTTGTTTTTAGGATCAACTGAATTTGACATAGAGGCTATAGATCCGATCTTCGTACCTGAGCTAGATATGATCCAGTCCTCATCAAACAAGAACTTTCATCTGAGTACGACTTTCTATGAGTTGCATATCAAAGGATTATCGGCCTCAAAGTTTGAAGATTTCAAGTATGTAATTATAAAGTTTTTTTCCTGATATCACTAATCAAGATCCATTGAACAACGAATTATCTTTTATCTACGACTTGCATTGTAAGTGGACTTTTCATTGCTTATAATAGGGAGGGAAGTGTTACTTCCCTCCCTTGGGAGTAAAAAAACAATCATACCAACTTAAAAGGTATTTTTTTAGGTAAATTTTAAGTGTTATGTTGGTAGTAATGTTTTTTTTTTTTAGCTGTTTTATTTATTAATTTTGCGGGAAGGTTTCTTTAGCTTATCATACAAAGTCTTTAAATTAAAAAAACAAACTAAACGTAATTAAAAACGTATATTAAGTATACAAATTGTTATTTTAATAAATCAAGTAACTAAATATCACTTTAAGGTGTTTAAATTACGTGAATTTGTAGGTAAAAATTAGTTTACCTACAAACTTATTAGCTATTACCCAGGGTGCACGAGTCGTAGATAAAATTTATTACGGAACATGGATCGAAGTATTTCTGCTCTCGGGATTATCTCCCTCGGCAAGCCTCGGGAGCTAACTCATTTATCTCCCTCGGCCTTGGGTGCTAATTAAGTTTTCTCCTTTGGCGGTGCCTCAAGAGCAAACTTAACCTCGAGCAGGAAAACATACTTCTCTCCCTTGTTGCGTAAATAACTATAGATGATTCAATGAGTTTTTGTGGCTTTATGATAATATGTCTTTATGTTATGCTTATATTATAATATATAATATGTTGTGTAATATAGACAATATTATGTTAAGCATATATTATGGATTTGAGAGAATCTTTCTTGTTTTGTCATAATTTCTGAACAAAATTATTGTTCAGACGAAAGATTCTGTTGAATTTTATTATTACGTTAATTTTGCTATACAAATTTCGAGAATAATTTAAATATGAAATTATGTTTATCTACGATTGATACGTAATATAAACATTGTATCTCTGTTTGGATTCGTAGAAAGTGATTCTTTACGCACCTGTTTTAATTACGCATGCGTGTCTCATAGTTTTGAAGAATTCCTCTTCTTAAAGCCTCTAGCGCCGTAAAGAAGAAGAATTCTTCAACTTACTTTACACACGATTAGCGAGTTTGTTTACATTTAACATAACTAATTTGATGTTTATTTAATAAAAGTAACTGTCTGTATCGATTTTTTTTGTGAAAATCAATGAGTGATTTAAGTGTTTATGACGAATATGAGGAAAATAATTCGCCATCCGAAATAATTAATTCGGCACAAAACACAACTAACGAATTGATGTCATCTTTATCAAAAGAGAAATACAAGCTTACATACAGGAAGTTTATTATTTTTTTCTGCATTTATTATTAAAATCTAACAATCGTTGATAAAGTATGGTACGCAACTCGTGCGAAAACGGCATTTTGCATTGCTCGTGTGGTTCTACTACCCTCGCAGTCGCTCGGGTGCAAACTCCACACTCGCATGCAAAATGCTACTTTCCACACTCGACGCGTATTGTACTATTACTTTGAATTTATTTATAATCAGAAATATAATAAATATATTATATTTTTAGGGTTGAAGTTACCGATAAACAGGTGAAGATAAGAGGTAAAGTAATATTTCCTGCGTTTATAATGGATGGGAAATACGAAATGCATGGTAAGCTTCTACTCATGAACATCCACAGCAAAGACAACGTTAAAATGGAACAAAGTAAGTACCTTCAGTATTTAAAAATTCTTAAAAAATATTTATATTTAATGAACTATTTGTACATATTAAAAGGTACACCAGGATTGTACCCTTAATACAACTGCAACATATAACACGGGTTCTTTCGTATAGTGGTACATTTGAGATGTATCTTACAAATATATCTAAACCTTTATATTTTTACTTTTCCCCACCTTCTCCGAAGGTATATTGTATGTAGGCAACGTATTTTTTTCACCAAAAAATGATTTTTCGGGGTTTAAACGAAATTATCCGTTTTGGGTGTTTTAATGACCTCCTGAGTGATTTTTTGCATGACGTTTGTATGTATGTATGTGTGTGTGTATGTATGTCTGTATTTTTTATTTTTTACTGAAATTACAGCATGCTCCACCGAAGTACTAAATGCTCTTACATTCGAATTAGATATAATTATAAGACATCCAATTAAACCAACTATAACAAAATAAGTCGAAATGGCAAAGACTGTTTAACTGATTGTTACAGAGAAAATTATAGTGTAAACTTAATAGTAAATTAGAAATAACAAAATATTCCAGGCTTAAATTAACTTTGCAACCTTGCTCTCTAACTATAAAACCTAACGAACAGTAAATCTAAAACATAAATTGATATCACTTATGAATAGTTAACTAAGTATGTGTGTATGTATGTCTGTATGTGTATATGTTATCATCGTAATGCCCAAGGTATTTAACCTAGAGAATTGAAACTTGGCAGAAAAATAAGTCATTACCTGTAGTGGTGCCACCCGGAAAATCTACTTTCTCCGCTGTAGGGTGTGGTGCCACCCGGAAAATCTACTTTCTCCGCCATCTTGAAACCAGTTTGCTGAGTCAACAAATATTTTTAAAAAATCGAAATGGTCCTGATCGAGTTGAAATTTGGCACGAACATCAATGACAAACAAGCGCACCAAATTTCATTTTTATATTGGCCGCCATTTTGAAGTTATCAGTTTTTGAATTTAGAAACTTTGACGGTTAATAATACTGAAATGTAAAAATGTGTGAAGTGTAAATACGTTTTTAAAGTGCTTTAAAAGTGTAAATACGTTTTTAAAGTGTTTTAAAAGTGAAAATACGTTTTTAAAGTATTTTAAAAGTGTAAATACGTTTGTGACTTACAGAAAAAAAATTAAGTAAAAAATATAAAAAAAAAATAAAATATGAAATTCCATTAATTAGTTTAAAAATTATAAGCGAATATAATTATTTATTAGTGCGATGATATTGATGACGTTAAATTTGGTTTTCATCTGTCAAAATACCGCTAACATTTAAATAATTAAATATAACATATTAAAAAATAATGTTTTTTTTTTGTTTTTGTTTTTTTGTTTTTTGAAATTTTTGAAATATGATGCCAAAAAAAAAAAAATCTCTCAGTTCAAAACGGTCACCCATCCATGAACTGACCTTGCCTAGTGCTACTTTCACTAGGGATGAGCGAAAATCACAGGGACTGTGATTTTTCTCCGGTGATTTAAAAGTAACAATCACCGTCGGTGATTGGCTTTACAAAATAACAGTGATTGTGATTTCAGTCTCTCTGTGATTTTTCACTTTTAAATATTTTTATTTACTGGTGACTGAGATCCCAACCAAATTCACAGTGCTTTGGCCTTCATATTATGGATAGTTGTTAGCTGTTGTAGTTTTTATACCCTAACTTCCACCAGCCTCTCCTAACTTCCAGCAGGAGAGGCTACTTTAGTGGCCACTAATGTGAGGAAAAGTTCCGAGGTATCACGTACCCGATTTTTTTTTTATATTATAGTAGTTCTAATTAGTTCAGCTTCGATAATCTTACTGCCATACACACTTGGAGACGCAATTTTCACCACAACACCTACAACATTTATAATGACTGTTTTTTTATGGCCAACAAGAACACTCTAGAACATGGCCACTGGTTCGCGTCAGGGAACAGTGACTGTGACCATGTTTTTATTGTTTGACCTTGTCACGACTGAGTTTTATAAATAGAGAATGAGATGAGAATTAGTGAGAAGTATAATGAATATATTTAAATATAGACGAGGCATCGCGTGGCTCTTTCCTTGAAGTGAGCGTAATACAATAGATATTGAATGTTAAGGAAATAGTTTATCTTGATGAGTTAATACTTAAAGAGTATGATTATAGTAAAGAGCTGTTTTGTGAAGGAACGCAGGAGTTCTTCCTTTCCTTCCTTAACCCACACCAAAACGTATTTGTTATTAATGTTAGTCTCATCGAAGAGGTAATGATAGAACTTTTTTCCGGTCCTGAAATTCCGATTTTACATTTGTAACTTACGTATAAAGCCGCGTCCACACTAGCCTATGGCCATGCCGCCGGCAAAGCCGCATAGGCAAAGCCTATGGCTGTACCTCTGTCCACATTAGTGTTGGCAATGGCATTCAGTCATTTCGAAAATGTTCACCGAGGAGGATCTACTGATCACTTCATGTGCGTTGTCATAGTATAAGAGCGCGGCTTAAAGGAGCGTTGCGCGAACTTTTAGACGGATTACGCTGTCTCGCACATAGCCTTAGCATTTGTAAAAGGAACATGTATACCAAATTTCAACTAAATTTGTCGTCGGACATGTACACGTTACAGAAAGACAGATAGGATGCAAATTTTATTAAATGTAAGAAGCTCGCCTACGCTTGCTTTAATGTTTGATGCTGAATTTAACATGTAGCTATTGATGGTCAGAAGTTTGTGGTATGATGCTTGATACCGGCTATTATGATTTTGGATAATTTCCACTGGAGTGGTATCCTTTCATGTTACCCTGGTGGGTAACATAAAATAATTGAAAAAGGAGTAAACAATTTAAATATTCTGGATACCAGAATACTATTATAATATTACAGTCTATAATATTAGATTGGCACAATCGAAGGCGGGAAACAACAAACGTGGAGGTAGTTTTGGGGTTATAAAAAGGGAAAATCAGTGTTGCCATGTTATATTTTTTTTTTTTTTGAGGAACAGGGGTAGAGTCGAGCATTTCTTTTCTGAAGTTGCATTCAACATGGGGGACCAATAAAATCGTTTCCCTCAAAATTTTCCCGCCTTTTGATTCCGCCAACTCTAATCTTATAGACTGTAATAAGTATATTGGATGCCTAGAATAATACCAGATATAACGTGGATAAAAGAAAATTAGTCGTAAAATGGCCACCACACACAGAAGGCTACACTCCCCTTTTATTATTATTATTTTTATTTTTATTTTTTTCCAATTTGATTCCCAGTACTAATGTTAGTCAGGCTTGCCAACAGAGCTAATACAACTAAAAACCTTAAAGAAGAACTCAAGAATTCCTTTAGATACATTATCATAAGAGTAAACCTGATGTTTGTGAGGCGGGTTTAGCAAAGAATTATTTGTAGATGTTGTAAGTTATTGATGTTCTAAGGAGCCACAAGCTCTAGCTATGTACAATGGATAATTATAAGCCGTTATTGGCTAATTATTAGCTTCAGTTATTGTTCTATTTTAAATACTATTTAGTTAAGATTAAGTGAAAATTTAACTTGTTATACCTATAAAAATGCATATGATGATTAAGAAAATAAAAGAGTCCCAAAGCTGTGGTGATAGATTAATATTACTATTATTAAATGAGCTATTATCATTGATAGCAAATAATTTTTTGGTTTTTAAATAAATTTAATTTTGTGGCATGATTTCCTTAATTAAATTGCTTTTTCTGATTTATAGCAAATATGGGTGGAACTTTAGAATTAGATCTTGAAAAGGACGATTCTAGTGGAACTGCATACTTAATCGTGAAGCATGCAGAATTTAAAATAACAATTGCTCCTGAAAAAGCAACGTTGCACTTCGATAACATTATTAAAGGAAATCCAAAAATGAGTAAGTCCTTGAATAATACGCATTATAAAATAATTTAATAAGTATTAGAATAATAATTGCTAGATAAATATAACTTTTTATATTTTCGGTCATAAATTTGAAACCTGTCAAAATGAAGATTGTAAATATGGGAATATCAAAACAAATAAAATAACTTGCGGATTATTTCCCAAACTAACTTTCCATAAAGCAAAATTTGCTACAAACGAATTAAATTTTGCTGAAAGATAGCTAAAAGTATTAAAGTAATGCATTGTCATCGTGTTCTGAGCTATTCTAAAAAGTTTCAAATGTCTTGCTACTAGACAAACAAAGAAACAAACAAAGAAACGAACAAAATAGCAAGCTAATAAAAACGTAGTAATAAAAAACGGGAAGCCTCTCCACAAAATAAATGGTTACACTTCTCAAAACAAGTTTTCAGCCTCTCAGCCTTCATCACTGACGGAAAGATGTAAAGGAAAAACCCGAGGTTGAGTCAAATGAAGGACTAAGACACATAAACGGACCCGCTTGTGTTTTTGACTCTCATGTGACTCAACGTCGGGTATATTGCTTCACCTCTATCCATCACTGATGATGACCGAGAGGCCGAAAACTTGTTTTGAGAAGAATAACCATTTATCTTGTGGAGAGGCTTTTTTAATTATTTTATTGAAATCAACTCTAATTGCGCTCTTATTCTTCAAGCTATTAAATATTATTTTGTTATCTATCTCTAATATATCACTTAATTTGAATTTATATTATATTTCTTTTTTTTTTTTTTTGAGGTGAAGAAATGAATAAAATATTGCTACAAAATAATAAAGTTTTAATGCAACTATATTCTCCTTCAATTGATCAATTTTTTACATCTATTGTACAGAAAATTGCTTCTAAACTGTTCTCAAGTATTCCTATGGATGTGGCACTACCTCCTTAAAGTTATAATCATCTGTATTAGTAATAGACTAAAATATGTGTATTTCTGTGTAATAGAATTATAAAATAAATAAATAAAATTAGGTCTGAGATAAAGTATATCATATACAGATTTTATTATGATTATTATGTTCCCATTTCCTATCTTTGTGCGTCATCATATCAGAAATGAGCTTTTTCCGAAAAAGCTGATTACTATTTCTGAAAAAAGTTTTTTTCTATTTCTAAAGAAAGCTGATTGCTATTTCTGAAGAAAGTTATTGCTATTTCTGAAGAAAGCTGGTTTCTATTTCTAAAGAAAGCTGATTGCTATTATTTCTGAAGAAAGTTTATCGTTATTTCTAAAGAAAGTTGATTGCTATTTCCAGTGCTCGATTTCTAGAATTTGAGGTGCCGGAACTGCAATTTACCCTCTCCCCCCCCCCCCTCTATAGAAGGGGGGACCGGGGGTCCTCCCCCGGGAAAAATTTCAAAAATAAACGTTCAAAAACAGCATTTTAAGCAGCTTTAGACATAAACCCACACTCTTAGTGCAAATCTTAGTGCCGATCATTTTTTTTTATTTATCAGAGAGAGAGAGGTCCCGGAACGCCGTTCCGCCTCAAATCGAGCCCTGGCTATTTCTAAAGAAAGTTAATGCTATTTCTGAGAAATTGGATTGCTGGTATGATATTATTGCTATTTTACTTGACTTAATTTTTGCTCCCGCATTTGAGCATTTTAGCTACTCAAATAACGGAAGTATATATACGATCATTCTAAAAAAGGAAATTTTTTATATTTCCTATTTCAAAAATCCTTAGAACGAAATCCGTTTCAGATATCAGGGCACATTTCCGGTGTCTTGTCTTTGTCAGTCTGTCATAACATATTACATTTTAAAACCATCAAATTTCAAAAAGGACATGTTAGATGGTAGGTTATGAAAGTTTCTGAAATCCTAAATTACAAATGAATTTCTTAATTTTTCCTTTAGGTTAGGTACCTATGGTTTTTCTTAATATGTGTATCAAAATTAATTAAAATAGATAGAGATAAAACTGGAGAAAGTCCTTAAAAATGTCTCAAGGGCATAAATATTCTTTAAAAGGTTGTAGACCACTGTGAAACATATAGGAACAAACCTATTGCAATGCACCCAAAGAAATTAAAATGGCAAATAAATCCCAAATTTAAAATCCTGGATACTTGAGCTTATAAAATAATTATTATTATGGTGTTCTTTTCCCAGTATTAAGTAAATAATATAACGCATTGTGAAAGTGTCTTAAGGCCTACGGACATATCTAAATATGAATAGTTCAAGTATTCCTACTCTAGTTCTTCGACTCTATTTAGTACAGTAAAATTAGGCTCAAACCCAAACATCCAAAAAAAAAGTTCTACCCAACGCCAAATTGTTCTATGCCCTCTTCGTAGTAAGTTATAAAAAGTTGCACGACTTGCAGCGTCGGGTTTGGCGGGGAGGAGGGAGGAAAGGGGGTAAAAGGGTATTTATAATAGTTTTTCGCAAATATCTCGAAAACTATGAGGTTTAGCGCTAACTTTGTTATATACAAAATGAATCTACTTAAAACGTTGAACAGAAATGGACTCACGCATTTTTTTTGTTAAAGTTAATGATAACGGAGTTATGAAGCTGGGAAAATAGTACTATTTTCCATTTTCCTTGAAACGTTTTGGAAAGATTTTTTTTATTACAGTTAGGGTGGTGAGCCTAAATTTGCAGCTTCGAAATGACTGTTCGAAAATTGGCAGTTTTTTCCAAAAAAAAAAATCAAATTTTAAATATTTTTCTTGTTTCGGGCCCACTATCGGCATAAAACCGCTCACCTACGAGAAAAGCCATAGGAAACGAAGTTTTAGTAAATTTATTTGGCTTTCAGACAAGCACAAAATGAAACCTGTAGACGAAATAGTT
>KZ651434.1:10437-27312 GCA_001010745.2 Gerris buenoi | reverse complement strand
GTTATATTGTTAGATTGCAGATAAGTTAGCAGATAAGAAAAAAAACACTGAATTTCCTATTTTTAAAAATTGGAATTTTGTGTGCATACGTGAGCAGTGAGACAATTTTTGTTTTTAATTTTCGAGATGGGTAATAAATGAAAGCTACTGAAGAGTAGGTATATTACAAATATATGTGACCTTCTATGACTATTGTGCTTTTCACCGCTAATATTGTGTTTTTACCCCTAAAATTTGGCCTAAAACAATGCCTTCCCAACCACCCTATAATGGCTAGCCCTAAAATTTTGAAATAATTCATGCAAATACCTTATGGTAGGATGATGAAAATTGCCAGAAAAAAATAAGTTTACTTTCTGTTATTACCGATTTAAAAATTTGTGTTCTACGGACATCTACTACTCTACTCTCATACTCTACACAATTTTGTTTTTTCTTTGGGGCCATCTATTTAATTTTGTTTATATTTTGTAAAGATAACAAAATATGCACTAAAATTATCATTGCTAGTATAATTATTACGAAATAATATAAGAATTAAAATTATATTTCTTGTGCAACCATAGAATAACAAGGTCCAAAACCTCTCACATCACTCATGCGGTGTATTAATTATAAAATCCAAAACCTCTTAACTTTTATATAAGATTTTAAGTATAGTTTTGATCAATTCTTTTGATGAATTATAACATTAATATTTGTAAAATGCTCTTTAGTACTTTAGCAATTGTAAAAACTCATTATATTATCCAAAAACTTAAAATAATAAATGAAATAGCCCTTACTTGAGGGGTAGCAGTCCGGCGCACTGTAAACTAAGTAGTCAACGGTTATTTAAGAGGTTTTGAATTCCAAAAAAGGTCTCTGTAGATAAGAGGTTTATAAAAAGTTCTATAGAATGCGTTACAAGACTAAATATCGAGTTTTAAAAGTATTAATAGGTGCTGGTAGTTAAGAGTTTTCGTTTTAGCCAAAAAAACAAAAATGGGAAAAAATGCAGTTACGAGGTTTTGGAGTTTAGGTATCGATACCCATAAATTTCATTTCATTGTTAATTTTATCAAAAAAATTAAAATTTTTTTTTTTTTAAGCCTGTAATTTAGCCAAAACGGCATGAGCTACAGTTTGCCAAATTTCAGTAAAACTTCTCTATTTATTCCCCTTCAATTTAAGTACCATAACACTATTAGTTTATATGCAATTTTTTTGAGCTATGATTGAGTTTTTGTCAAAAAACAACCGTAAAAACGCGTACAGACCACCTTATGTGTTACCTAGAGGAGATGTCTTAATTTTTATAATTACCCAAATAAGTGAGATGAACGGATTTTTTTTTCACACTAACAGTAAATTAAAGTGGACTGCAGACCATAATGACCATAGGTCCATCCTAATTGACCATAGTCCTATGGACTATGTAAAAGGAAATTTTAACTCTTATAATATTTGACCAGAATATAATTCATCCATTATAAAAATGGCAAGTATTATTTTTATTTTATTTTTTTTTATTTTTTTCAAACTTAATCATGCTAAATGCAATTATTCATTAAAGAATACAAATTTGGTGGTTAACATTGTTGTTGAAAAAAAAAAAAAAAAAAAACATTCTGTGGAGACAGTAATAATACTACACTAAAAATAATAATGCTATGGTAGAAATAAGTTTTGTGTAGAAAAACATGTTGGACTAATTCTTTAATGTAGAATTGCATTTAACATGATTAAGTTAAAAAAAAAAAAATATGTTACACCTATTTCACATTTTTATAATGATAACTTACATTGGTCAAATATCATAAGAGTTAACTTTTACATAGTCCATAGTATATGGTCCTTTACATAGTCAATATGGTCATTTAGGGTTGACCTATGGTCATTATGGTATGTAGTCCACTTTAATTTAATGTGAATGCGAAAAAAAAAAAATCCGTTCATCTCACTTATTTGGGTAATTATAAAAATTAAGACATCTCCTCTAGGTAACACATAAGGTGGTCTGTACTCGTTTTTATGGTTGTTTTTTGACAAAAACTCAATCATAGCTAAAAAAAAAATTGCATATAAGCTAATAGTGTTATGGTACTTAAATTAAAGGGGAATAAATGGAGAAGTTTTACTGAAATTTGGCAAACTGTAGCTCATGCCGTTTTGGCTAAATTACAGGCTTAAACAAAAATAAATTTTAATTTTTATGATAAAATTAACAATGAAATGAAATTTATGGGTATGTTTTGCTCCTTTAAAGCATTTGAAATAGACATTTTCTAAACTGAAATTTTCTCCTCTTTCCAACGGTACCTTTACTTCAGCTCTATCATAAATATTTTAGGTGCAGCAATCGATTTTTTAAAGTAAAATAGACGTACCTTGGAAAATAACAAAAAAAAATACTGTGGCGAAACTATTGAGAATTGACCCATGGTATATATAGTGTTTTTTGTTGCAAATGATGGGTAGAATCTGCCCTCTTCGTTTGTTACATCTTCGACCAAACACCCTGTATATGTATATATGTATAATTGTATATATGTATGTATGTATATATGTGCACTCCAGACGCTCTCCCCTTAGGATGCACTTAAAAATTTCAAACAAATTTTAAAATGTCAATAATATCAAAAGAAAGGATGAGTTCGTGGGCTGAATTTTTGGAGTTCATTTAGGGGCCAACTTTTGACCATTTAGGGTCAAATAGCATAAAATCGTGTTTTTTTCATTTTGCCCCCCTTTTATATGAAAATATGACAAATGTGTACATAACAATAGTTACTGTACTCTTAAAGAGCTTTCCAAAGGTGTGCATCTTGAAGGGTAAATACTATTTTGACTTTTGTACCCGTGTGTACCCAATCATTTTTTTTTCTCCCATAAAAAAACTAAACCAACATTTTTCTATATTATTATAAGCCAATAATACACAGATTTCTTTGAAAATTCGCTTATTAAGTCATGGTGCATGACTGGACTTTTATTCAGGTTTCATATCATAATAAATTCTTCCTCTGACTTTTTAAAAATATTATTTTAAATTCAAAAGGGACCGTCATTCCACCCCCTTGAAAACATTGTGTGTCCCCTACCTTATACCCTCGACATTATGTGTGGCAATTTTCAGCTTTTTCAGAGGAGCTCTGGATATATTGGATAAATAATCAAAAATTTGCATTACATAATTATTTAGATTGGTTTTTCAAATTCCCTTGGGCCATGCATCGTGTAATAGAAGGTATATTGGGAAATACACTCAGTGCATCGAATTCCATCCTCCATAGACCTATTGTATAGCAAGAGATTTAAAAATTTATATATAACTTACATTTTTTTTTTTTTTTTGCCCAAAGACAGAAAAATCAATGTGGCGAACCTCACTCATTTCCAGAGATATTTCAGGGACTTAAAATAACAAAGAAAAATTTTAGAAAATGTAGCTGGCCGTAACTATGGTGACCCAAAATTTTTAGTCTTTGTGATTTTTGAGTGGCGTTTCATTTTAAAGTTATTGAAATGTAGATCACAATTATTTATCGCGTTTCCAAAATGGCGGCCATTTTACTCCCAAAAAAACCAAATATGTGCATACCAAAGATGTTAAAAGATAATTAGCACATTTTGATCCCCCAAAGGCAACTTTTTATATAAATACATCTTAGTAAAAAAAAGAGATGCAGAAAATATATTAATTTCTAAAATCAAAGAATGTATTTCAGTAGCTTGCTGACAAGTACTTGACGGGCATTTTATGTAATAACCAAGACATTTTAAACAATTGTGATACAGATTAATTAATCGATCAACAAAATATTTTTAATTATGAGTATTTAATTAAATTATATTTTCTTATTATTCTTAATTTTGCAGGTAGCGAGGATTTTCATTTGAAGAAAATAGAACCTTTTTACGTCCATGAACTGATTTTGATACAGGCGAAAACTAACAAGAACTTCCACCTTTCTATGTCTTATCAGAATTTATACATGAAAGGCCTCTCCAAGATTACATTTGATAAATTCAAGTAATTACAGTCTATTGAATTGATATAGATATTTCTACTGTTATATTTTACTTACTTTATAATGCAATATTATTTACTCGAGACGACATACTGGGATGGGGTCCATATAAATCCCACTGATGTTCTTGTTTAATTTTGAAGGTATAGATAACAAAATAGGTGTATATATTAAATTGTATCTGACCTTAGATAAGGGAAGTATTTTTATCATTGTTATGAAAGAAATAATAGTCTCCAAATTAATAATTTACTAACCAGTATAAAAATATTCTTAACCAATAGCCCACAGCCCTTTGAGGTTAGAAAAAACAGTAAAATAAAAAAATTATTGGTTCTAAGCAAGATATAAAAAATCTAAGTACAGACTTCATTCCCAATAATTTTAATTCTGCACAATTTGAGCCCTATTTCAATTTCCTATGATAAATAGTACAGGCGCCATTTCAATACAACGATAAAACTCGTTGTATTGAAATAGTTGTCGTATTTATTGTAGTAGGGAGTTGAAATAGGGCTCAGATTGTGCAGAATTAAAATTATGAATGAAGCCTGTACTTAGATTTTTGATATTGTTGCTTACAACCAATAAAGTTATAATGTTACTGGTTTTTCTAACCTCAAAGGGCGATAGAGCCTTAAGAGCTTTCGTATAAAATATGAAGTTTTTGTGCTACCACTACACAATTATGTCTAGAGATGTTATCAAAATTAACACAACCATATTGTCACCACAATTTTATCTAATAAAAACTTTCCATTTGCGCTGAAATTTGTATTAAGACGTCATTCTTGAATCATAGTTAAAAAAAACACTAATTTACACTTAATAATTACTTTTTCATATCTGCCACCATGGTTATAAATTGAATTTTGAATTATAAATAGAAATATTGAGTTTTGAACCATATTTTACCTTTGTTTAATGCTGAGTAATTTAGGAACTAATTCGTCGATTGTGCTGAAATTCACACTAACTAAATATACCTTTCTATGAGATAAATAATTCATCTTTATTTTAACTTAATATCTACCGCCATTTAGGAATTATTGAGTTGGGAAAAGTGTAGAGATTTCCCATGTCCTGAAGAAAAAAAAGTGAAGTTTTCCCCTAGTTTTTAGGCAGGATGTTACTCATTATACCCTGACAGGTTGAACAGGGTATAATATAAAATCAGGGAATCATGGACTCTCATGATTCTCTACTGTGTTGACCTAGAATAAAGCACAAGTACTGGTGCTAAAGAAACTATTTAATCAATTAACTTTTGTTTAATGTCTAAATCTATAATAATGTCATCTTCACACCATGTCATGCAACCTTCCAAACGGTTGTCAAGGTGATTCATCAGTGAAACAAACAATCAAGTGAATAATTTCATAATTTCTAAATGTAGGTATACTAATCCAAATTTATACATATAATATGTAATAAATTGCTAATTAATTTTTTGTGACATTTTTCAGGGTAACTATTAAAGACGATAAAAAAATAACTATTGAAGGTGAAGTATTCTTTCCCTCTCTAATTATGGACTCAAAGTATGAACTGTTCGGAAAACTCTTGCTGTTCAATATCCGTGGAAATGATAAAGCTCACTTGGAAATGGGTAAGCTTTTTATCTATATATATAAAATCCAAATACCACTCACTGACTGACTCACTGACACATCACGATATCTCTGAAACCACTGGACCTACGACCATGAAATTTTGTAGGTGTCTTCCTCTTACCTCCTAGGTGCTCGCTAAGAAATATTTTAAAAATCCGCCATCTTAAATCAAGATGGCGGCCATTTATATACAAAATTCGACAAGACGATATCTCCGGAACCAATTGCACTAGAACCTTGAAATTTAGAAGTTAGATTCCTTATATCAAATTAGTAACTTTAGATAAATGGTTAACCAATCGGGCATTTTGATTTAAGATGGCGGCCATACATATATAAAAATCAACGAATGTATGTTCTTTATACAAATCTACAGTTGTAGTCAGATCTTGATGTAAATTTGCATAATTGACCTACAAAGCAAGGGGAAAAACACTGACTTCATGAATTTTCGAAATTTAATTTTGGTACACAGGGGTACGGGGTACAAATGTCAAAGTAATGAATACGCTTCATGATGCATATCGTTGAAAAGCTCTTTAAGAGGACAGTAATTGTTGTTATGTACAGTTTTATCATATTTTCACTTAGGAGGGGGGTAAATTGAAAAATAAAGCTATATCTTATATAAAAGAAGAGTATCCGTATGAGGGTATGTCTTTTATCCTAATTTGATGAATATTTACACACTTTTTCTTCAAAACAAGGTGAAGGTCACTGCCTACATGAGATTACGAAATTACAATTTTGGTACACAGAGGTACGGGGTACAAGTAATGAATACCCTTCATATTCATGATGCATGTCGTTGCAATGCTCTATGAGAGTACAGTAATTGTTGTAATGTCTAAGGGGTACAAATGACAAAGTAATAGATACTCTTCATGATACAAATCGTTGAAAAGCTGTTTAAGAGAAAAGTAATTGTTGTTAAGTACAGTTTTGTCTTACTTTCATTTAGAAGGGGTATATGGATATAAAAGTCATCATAAGGGTGTACATATGTATAGTCTTTTATACAAATCTACAGTTTTAGTCCGATCTCGATGAAAATTTGCACACTTGACCTTCAAAGCAAGGGGATAAGGTAACTGTTTACATGAATTTCCGAACTATACATTTTGGTTCAAAGGGGTACGGGGTACAAGTAATGAATACCCTTCATCTTCATGATGCATATCGTTGAAATGCTCTTTAAGAGTACAGTAATTGTTGTTATGTACAGTTTTGTCATATTTTCATTTAGGAGGGGGGTAAATTTAGGATATTTGCAAATTATCTTATCAAAGAGGAGGAGGATATAAGTAGGAGGGATAGAATCTAGATATTCTCGCATAGTAAAATAATTTGTATGCTTTCCTGGTAGTTTATAAACTTATCAAATATAAAAACACTCCGTAGCGAAGCACGGGTATCCAGCTAGTAATTATATATTTTGTAAAGCCAACTTGCCGATTATCTGTTATATCAATGTATATATCGATACACTATGGTATTTAATCTTACATTGTATGTGTTTATATTGTAATGTGTAAAGATTTTTATTTGCAAAAGTAAGTGTTAATAATAACGAGGGTCTCACAGGCGAGGAAAATGTCAGAAAACCACAGCTGCTCATGTTAAGTTCAGACCAGTTTTGATCACTTTGTTAATAACCAAGTGTAAACTAATACTTTACAAATTTTATCCAATAATTAAAAATAAATAAATAAATAGAAGGTGTCATGAGGGGTGCAGAATTTTGGAGAACCAAGACATATTGTTTGGTTTTCCTGTGGGTTTTCTCTTACAGGGTAATTTTATTTCTGGGATATGCAATGTGCAATATAGTGGGTGCTGCCTTCTTCGTCACCCCTTTTTTAAATCAATAATGTTTAAAATCGTAATACCTATATTGTTATTTGGTATTCCTACTTATTGTTGTGAATCCTCTTGCTTTTTGCTTATTCCAAGAGCAAACCAGAAGTTTCCAGATTCAGGAAAAGGGTGAATCCTTTACAGCACTCCGGCTGTTTAATCAATTTCGATGACTTTCCTTACTATTCTGCAATGTTACCTTTGCAAAACACGAATATCTGGAAATTTGAATGATTTAGCACGTATTTTGGGAAGATTGACACATCGAAACTCTTTACTGCCGTTATGTACCCTAGTAGATTTATCTGTTGGTCCAATTTAGTTTTTAGCGCAGCTGCAAGCTCTGGTGGACACCACTAGCTTTTAGAGGAAGATGATCTTTTGGTGCATTTCAATAGCCACCTGTAGCCATGTTAGCTTTGAAGATGGTCTAAATTCTGTGTCCCCTGATAATTCTGCTGATCCTATCTGCCGTCCCTCTGAATTTTCTTGGTTGCTGCTTCGGGTTAACATTGCTCAGCTCAAAAACCTTAATGTGGTTCTAATAGTGGAAACGTATAACGTTTCACATTAAATCCTTCATAGAAACCAAGAATTTTATGTCATATTGATAATTGTTTACCTTTTATTCTGTTATCCGAGTTTTACCCTACACATTTAAAATATTTATAGTTACAATAGCTTATTTATTTATTCAGTCCCTCTATTGCCCTTGAAAAACCTTGGATCCTTAATGACTTCTTCAATTTTATTTTGCTCTCTACCTTCCTTAAACAACATAGGACTCCCAATGCGACGCAGGTCTTCCTATTCATTGTCTAGCAGTCTAACCTTATCTTCCTCAGTCTACCTCTGTTCCTCCATCCTTCAAGGCTTCCATTTTTTACTTTTTTACCGGGTTTTACTCATGCATAATAAATTCTAAATGCCTCAAACATCGTAGCTTGCTCTTTTAATTTCTGAGAAAGGTCTGGTTCTTCATAAAACCTTAGAACTTCCTTTTACCCTAACTATTTTTTCCACCTGAATGAGCCCTTTTAGTAATTTTTCCAAATATCATTTTGTTACATCACAAAAGCTAATAAGTATTTATCTGTTTAATTTTGTTCACAGAGACAATGTATTCCAAACTATTATTAGTTCTGGAGGCCGATGTTGTAGACGGAGTTAAATATCTTGTTGTGAAAGATGCAAAGATCGCCACTACTGCGCCAAAGAAAACTAAATTCCAATTTGACAACATTATTAAAGGAAACCAAAAACTGAGTAAGTGCATACTTTCTAATAGATTTATAATTTTATTTATTGTAAACATAACTTACTTTAAAAATATAATTAAATATTAACTGTAAGTTTACAATAAACTAGTAATAAATAAAATTAGAAAACACCATTTAGTATTTATTTATACACTGATAAAGGAACATTTTTTTCTGAGTGTTAATTAATATCACTTATATTTCAATTGCAATTTGTTGACTATCCTTGGCTATATTCAAACTATATTGTTTTAAAAACTTAAAGGGTAGCAATAACTTAACAATTGTACCTTTATATTTTTATTTATTTTTTTTATAAACAGGTAAACAAATGAATAAAATTTTGGAAGATAATGTGGAAGGACTTCATGACATTTTCAGCCCATCTATTGAAGCATTTTTCACATCGATCTTGAGCAATGCAGCATCTAAAGTATTTTCTATTATCCCAATGGATGAAGTACTACCACCCTAAATCGAATTTATATCTCTTTGATTATTAATGTCTATGGCTGCTAAAGATAATAGAATAATATTTTATGTGTTAAACTTAAATCTTATTGTAAACAAAATTAAAAAATTAAAAATTAAAATTTAAAAAAATAAAAATAATTTTACTAACATCAAGTAAATTTAATGATACAATAAATTATGTATATTTCATTTTTTTTATTTTTTTTTATTTAAATATATGTGTATACAGTACATACACGTATATAGATATTTTTAAGGATGCCACATAAATAAAATAAGGCGTGTTTTGGCATTTTATACTGCGGTTTTCATTTAAGTAATCTTTTTTTCTAAAGTTGGGAGGTGGAGCTTGATTCGAGCCCGGTTCTAAAGCCGAAAGGCATTAGTTCTAAGCCTAAATATATTGATCACGTGAGTTCATTCAATAAACCTTATTTCGTCCTGTTTAATGGGATCGGCCATTTCCACGCATCGACTTGATAATGATCAAAAGTGTAAAACATGGCTTACCTTCCTGGAATTTGAACCATTGTCAGGTACAATGATAATGTATTTAGGCCCACAGCCCAAATACATGATCAGTCGAGTAGTTGGAGTAGGTACACGTAAAATTCGTGTCTAAAGGCTCTCATACACGATCAAACTAGTTGAGTTTTCTTGACAAGTAAGTTCGGTGCATGATGGGTGAAGTTCGTTTGTTGGATGCCTTAATGCGGTGTACAAAGTGCGTTTATCTTTTTTGATCAAACTCTTGCACTCCTCAACTCTTGAATATGATTAAACTTGCTGGTCAAACGAATTTAATCGTATGTGAGTCTTCAGACGAGTTTTGCGTGTACGCTAACTCAATCCAGCTGGTGTACGGCAACCACATAGCTAACTATTTACTTGATTGGTAATCTTTTGATCGAACAAATTTAATCTTGTATGTCCACACAGCTAACTAATTTTAAAGTATGTTTAGTATTGTATCGATAGGAGGAAGAATCTGAAGGAATCTGACGTGAGGGCCGTAATCCCTACCGGAGCCGTCACAAGCTGTTTTGGGTTCGGTCCTTGGTGCAGGATCAAGTTGTAGATAATTTAAGTTTAAATATACAATGAATTACAGTTAACCAATAACTTCAGGTCACTTATTTATTAATGAAAATTCATCGGCTTTGTAACAATGTTTGAGCCCAACTCAAGTCGGCTTGGGGGTGAGGTGGAAAATACTTGCAGCTTCTTTTACCTTCACCTATTACAGACAGACTGAATATGATGTAAAGTCTTAATACTCTCATAAATGTAGTGGACGCCAGGTTCTTTATGGTTACGGGGAAAGAACCAAACCCAGGAGGACAAGGAGAAGGAATGGGGAAGGAAACAGGAAAGGAAGGACACCAGACAAAATTTTGGTTTGTAAATTTTGACAAGAAGGAAAGATAGACAGATGGTATACGTTAATAAAGATTAAAATGAACATGAATATTAAATTTAAACCAATAAGAGTGTTTTTATTCAGGTAAGTGAACAGAGCTGAATTTATTTTGTCTGTTCGCCCAGAAAATAATAGAATTAAAAATTGACCTAGTGTCAGAGCAGTCACAAAATGAAATAAATCAAAAGAAAAGAGTGAAACTTAAAAAGTTCATTAACTTGACAGAGTTTAAACTAAAAATATAAATCCTAGACTACTTTAAGGACTGCCTGACTCAAATGAAAATTAAGTAATAAGTAACCATGGAGGTCATTACTATAAGAAAATAAAAACAGTAATAAATAAAGTAACCTGATTAACTGAAAATACACTCATAAGGTACCTTGGGATCCCATCACATTAATATCCTACCGGTGGTCTTCCACCGACCTAAAACTACTTCTGGGCAAGGTAACATAAAGGTAATATAAGGTATTTACAAAGAAAGAAAATAATAAAAGAAAAGAATGCCAAAAGAAGAAAAGAAATAATCTGGTGTTCTTGTAGGGTGTTGTAGATCATAGAGATGGTGGATCAGTTAAGAGCCTCCAGAACTGGTCACCAACTCATGAACTATGTTATTAGGAAGGAAGTTGGTAGCAAATAATAAATTTCAAACCTTACAGTTTGTGAGCAGTCTCACAGTAAAGACTGATATATATTTTTAGCTCACACGATCCTCACACAGGCATTGAAACAGGTGGTTGGTGGTTTGATCTGGAGCCATAGACAGGTCCAGAGATAAATTGATTCTCACTTATTCCACTAACAGTGTCCTATCTAAAGAAATCCACTAAAAGTGTTCACTAGACCACCAAATGAAACTTAAACCAGAACCTATTAACTCAACTTGAAAAACTCAGAACATGAGGTCTTGACTCCTGACCTTATCACCTGACCTCCAACCTCTGACCTGATCTTCCTACAGGCCTACCAACTTAACTATGAAAAGAAAGAAAAAATCTACTCAAATTAAACCTTTCCAAAACTAAAATTCAGAAACTAAAACAAACCTACAATAAAGGAAAAGACAAAAGAAAACTAAACTTGACATTGATAAGATAAAAGAACCTACACAGTTTCCCTCCAAAACTTAAACTAGAATTGCGCCATAATTCAAATTCAAATCAAACTCATACCACTTCTAAATTAATTTCAAATAATTAAATTATAAAAAGGGGTATATCCCAAATAAATATGTTACAGCTTGTTACAATATTATACAAAATTGGCGCGGGGCATCTCGGAACTGTTCAACTAATCCCAAAATGCGGCAGCTATTAAGTTGAAATATAAATAAATTATATATCAAGTTAAAAAATATATATCCTCATAGAACCATGAAGGTTGTGAAGATTCTTGGTTCACAGAAAAACTATTTATAACAATCAAAATTATGATAAACCATTTGAATTGCATTCATATTCGAGGGTACTGGGTTTAACATATTATTTAATACACTTTTATTTCATAAGAAGCAGGAGATTGTTTGAAGAGTGACTGTGACTATATCTAAAAAAAAGTTCAAAATTCAATACTTTTAAATTGGGGCAGATATCAACACTAAATTCAGTATTCATTCTCACCTTATAAAGAGGCACAATTGCCACAAAATGTCAAACCAATAAATTTATTTATATTCTTTACAAAATGTTGCTAAATCAGCAAAATAGGTTTTTGAGGGGATTTGGCAAATTCGTAAATACATTTTGATCAGACTTGTTAAATTTGTTCTTTATGTTACAGTTTGTATCGATACTTTACCTGTTGATATTGGCGAAACAGTTCCGATATTATTTAGCTTTTCAAAGTTTAAAAGGCAATATTTTCAATAAGACGGCTGATTTCATAACAAAATTCAATGTAAATATTTTCCATATAAGGAGTTGTAATCGGTGCAAATTTCAGCTCAATCGGAAATATGGCTGGGCACGAACTGGACAACTTTTTTAACCATAAGGAAGGGTCAAAAAAGAGTCCACTAATCCCTGAGCACGAACTGGACAACTTTCATCACCAGGTAGAGTGGCAGTAAGTTTGGTGTATGGGTTAAGTTCGTGTGTTGGATGCCCGATAGCGTGTAAAGCCCCATTTATACGGTGATAGTTGAAGCGATAGATGCTGTCATGATAGCAACTATCACCGTGTAGACGATGTGATAGATTCTCAATTTTCAACACGGCGACTTGTTCACCATACTATTAGTTTCTATTGTTAAAGGCAGGGCCGGTCCTAGCTTCATAGCCGCCTGCGTGCGGGTGACGCCCGGGGGCCCCCCCCCCTTCCCCCTTACCATATGCAATATTTGTTTGGTTATTATTATCTATTATTATTGATCTATTATCTATTATTATTTATTTCATTATCCGACGTCATTTATCAAAACGTTAATTGTCTGAACTGGCTTCATGGGAAAAAAATGAAAAGCCAGCGCATAATTAATTATTAGAAAGAGCGTTTTTTGTTGTATAATTATATTTTTCACTGTGTACTATAGATAAATAAACAAATATGCTTTTTGTTAAAATTTGGTTGATTATTTTACATATTTCCTATTTTACTTTCTCATGTACCTAGTATATAAAGAGAAAGTATTGTGATGACTTGAAAATTCGATTTTGATAAATTTACACGTTTTGAGGTCCCCTGAGTCCAAAAAAGTGATTTTTAAAAAATGACTGTCTGTCGTCTGTAGTCTGTGCAGACGCGTGGAGCGTGTAGGTTCAGGAAAATCATACCCTGTGGCGAAATCGAGAACGAATTTTAGCTCTCAATTTAAAGGCGCTATTTATATAGGTACATCCATTTTAACATACTAACACTACATTCATATTTATTTAATCATTTTAATTTCAAATCATTATTTTTTTTTTATTTATTTAATTTTTTTTTTCCAAAAATAACATTTTATTTAAACGTTTTTATTGTCTATTTGTTTGTCCTCTTACTATGCCTATATTTTGCCAAACTGTAGTCTGTAGGCCTCCATGGGCTGTTGCGCCACAGAGTTAGTTTTTTTAGGATAAAAAATGTAAAACTTTAGAATTTTCAGTGACTATTGAGTGATAAGAAAAGTGTTATAGTCATGAAATGCGAAAGTTGTCCAGTTCGTGCTCGTCCCAAGGGGGCTGCTTCTAAAAAGTTGTCCAATTCGAGCTCGAGGATTAACCAGAGCGGTAAAAGTTGTCCAATTCGAGCTCGAGGATCAACCAGAGCGGTAAAAGTTGTCCAATTCGAGCTCGAGGATTAACCAGAGCGGTAAAAGTTGTCCAATTCGTGCCCGCCCCTTATTACTACTCATTGTACTAATACCGACTACGCCATGTGTAATCAACTATATATATATATATATATTTTATGATAACTAATATATTTTAACATAAGTGTATCACACTTATATCTAATAACTAGTCCTGTCATAATATCTAGGGTCTGCGGGAAAAACCACTAAAGTTATTTTACTAAACTTTACAGGGGAGCCAAAAAACGATCAGCCTTACAAAGCAAAAAAAGAAAATTATAGATTTCTCCTAAACGGCTGTTTCTAGGAAGTTGAAATCTTTTGGTATTTTATCGATTGTCAATGCCTTGTAAAAAAAAAGAAGAAAAAAAAGGGTCATTCATTGGTTATCGAATTCGGCTGCTGATAACATTGACTTATGTCATTATGCTCTTTGAATTATGTCATTATTCCTCCGACTTATGTCATTATATCTATTAACTTCTTTTTGTCCTTCGTCGATTGTTACAAATAATGTTAACGATAGTTGGATTAAAGAGCAAATATGTTATAGAATTTTTTAAGATCAGGATCTGTGGCTGGTATGTTTTAGTGGGAAGATCTAACTAATATTGATGAAAACTTATTGGCATTAAATAAAAAAATCTGATTATGTCCCGTTCCTTTTCTGAACCAATAGGAAAAGAGTTACTTGAAATTCGTCGGATTATTATTTATGATAAAAAACTATTTACATTTCTTCTTATACGAGAGAAAGGCTTAAATGGGGAGGATACATCTAATGATTTTTTAAATTATTTGTGTAATGTAATCACTAAGGATTGGGACATTTAAAAATTTGTCGTTCCATATATTTTTTCTTGGAAAATGAGGACCTTACAAAAGTACTGCTAATTCTAGAAATTCATTACTTAAAAGATCTTATACTGTGAATTTATGACTGCTTCATCATACTTACTGATACAAATCATAGGGATGATCAATTCCCGTGATTTTTGATAAAAAAAGAACTTGTGTGGTTCATCCAGAACAAAGATTATTGTAATTGAAATTAGACAAAAGAACGTAAGTCGACTTATGTGCTTTTTCCAGAATTAAATTTACATGATAATACTCCATTAAGTCAAAAGGTATTATTTTTTATAACCCGTTTAGAGTCAGCTTTGACTTATGTTGGTTTTACAGAAGGTAAAGTAAGGTTTTGTAAATGCATTAAAAAAAAAAATAAATAAAAAAATAAAAAATGACATTTTTGACTTATGTGGTTTTTCCCGCCGACCGGTCGGCGGGAAAAACCACATATGTCACCCTAGATATGTCACTTCACTTGACACCACAACCAAGTTCTGTGGGAATGTTTCTTTTCACAATACTAACCTCTAGTGGAATCGATATAATCTATAATACATTAATTCACTTGTTATCGACCTATTACTAGGCTGCATAAGTTTTATCTAAGTAAACATGTTGTGCTAATGTTTGTGAAGCCGTCTTTGCCGTGGTGTGGTTAGAACAGTGTTTCCCGTTTTCCATTTGAGGGACCCTAAACATGTATCATTAATTTTTGGATTCTTGGGTCTTGGGGCCCATGGTAGGGTTGTAAAATTGAGTTTACATTTGGACAAATTACAACATATATTGTTTTTAATAAAAATGTTAAGAACATATTTATTAAATAATTTCAATAACCGAACTCGTAATCTTAATATTGGATTAAGTTAATCCCGACAAATAAAAATAAATACTAACTGCAATAATAATATGTACACTGTACACCATTTATATTACAAGAAAGACAGATAAATTATTGTCGTTTTTTTTTGTTTTTTTGGATACTGTCGTATTAAAATGAACTGATAACACCGCTCCTTAAAGACATTATTTGATAGATAACCGTGCTTCTTGGGATGTATTTAGATAAATATATTAAACTTTTATTTTTTTTTATTTTTTTTTTATCTCTCTCTCTTTCTTTATAGAGTACTAGCCGTTATGCCCGTGAAAACGGGCAGAATAATATATAGTAAAAAAAGATATAGTTATAATTAAAATATTTAAATAGATATATTATACTGTTTAAATAAAAAGTTTTATGCCCTCCGAATCATTACACAGGCATAGCTCAGCGGTAGTGTTCGAGGCTCAGGTGCTGGAGGTCACTGGTTCAATCCCAGCTTATGGCGCATCAATTTTTAACGTTATAAATCATTTAGAGGTGAGTCGTCGCCCGTCGGGACACTACTCGATTATATAAAAGATTTATGAATCTCAAAACAACAGCGTCGAGTCCTTGCGTTCCGTGTAATCCGCAGTTAAAGAATAATTTGGTAAGAAGTTATTTCTAAAATATTTTTTAAGAAATCATCCCCAAAAAAGGGGCTTACTCTTCTGGGGTTGATTTCACCAATAATAGTATGTACTTACAAAAGTTGAGTCCTTAAAAGTTAAGTCCATAATAAAAGGACTTACAAATGAAAAACAATGGTTAATAAGAACGGGTAAATACAGGTCAAAGAGTGCGTGAAATAGATAACTTTCTTGATTTAGTCATAGTTGACCGCAAAGTCACTTCTTTCTCTGGCATCAGAAGATTGTTCGACAGTTAGATCCAAATGATTGTGTCATACTTTTAAGGGTTAGTTTAATAGATATAAATGAATGAGAAACAGTTCACTATCAACTGTACCACAAACGGAAATAAACTCTGGCTTGCCCACTCTCTTCATACCTGTATAAAGAGGTTGACCTTGACGCAATCATAACCTTAGACCAACTAATTGCTGCCATTAACTTAACCCTCAACTGCCCGAATTAATTTTTTTTGGAATTTTTTGGAGTTTTCTAGGGATTTTGTCTCTTAAGGAGTCCCTTAATATGGAAAAAATGTTTTAAAAAAATTAAAAAAATTCCTTACCCCAAATTTCGGCTGTTGCCATATGGCAACGCTAGGTTATTAAGG
>KZ651433.1:743727-761916 GCA_001010745.2 Gerris buenoi | reverse complement strand
TTTGGGTTATGTTTCAATAATTTCAGGGTAAAATGTCCGTCATTTTAGAAACGCGATATAAATTTGTGATCTAAATGACAAAATGTTGCAATCAGTTTGCAATTGGTCGCTGAACGAAGAAATTTTTAATGATTAAGTTCGTCATATTTTTCCTGTTTTTGGGCAAAAAAGATTAGCTTATATAGCTAATTTCAAATCACTTGCTAAAGTAGGTGGGGAGATATCCAAGATGCGACGAACGGACGGAAAAACTACCAAAAGCATAAGGGTTTCTAGTTTCTAGAATGAACATCTGGAGGATTGCTCTAACAATTATTGGTTGTTAAATTTGATGATATCTTACCTTTCGACAAAAAGGACCAATTTAAAGGTGGGTGATAATAATGTCATCGTCGACATCGTCCTTCTCATCGTCTGTTTCAGTGATGGCTGAAGCAGCTTGTTGCTTGGCTGCTTCCTCCGCCTGCTTCCTCATCCTGATCTTCTTCCTCTTGTGCAGGTATTCGACAATGAAGTAACCGATCACTCCTATGATCAAAACTGCTCCCATGACGTAAAGTTTCATCATCTCACACATATGAGTGCTGTAAGCATAGGCCATCACAAACCCAGCTGATTCCCACAGCCTGTAGTTGGAGAATGCTGCTTCCTTGTTTCGTCTGAACAGTGTTCCGTAGATACCTGAAATATCCAATAAAATTAATGTTTAATCATTTAATTTATAGTGCTTCCTTTTATGGATAGAGGAGCTCGAAGCTAGAGGTCTTAGAATTAATGTCGCTAAGACTAAGACAATGACAGTAGCAAGAGAAAGGAAGGAACATCAGATCACCATTCATAATGAGCACTTAGAGCAGGAGCATAGCTTCAAGTATTTTGGAGTGATGGTGAATTCTGATGGTAAGAGCAAAGAAGAAATAGAAGCTGAATAGCAGCTACAAGCAGACTTTTTCACGCCATCGATAGGGTTTTTATTAGCAAAGCCGAAGTTAGTCAGAGAACTAAGATAGCAGTCTTCAAATCCATCTACGTACCCACAAAGATGTATGGCTGTGAGTCTTGGGCTTTGACTAAGAAAAGACAGAGTCTTGTACAAGCCACAGAAATGAGGTACCTGAGGAAGGTTGCTGGCAAAACCAGGAGAGACCGGGTAGGAAACTATACTATAAGACTGGGCTTGGAAATCCAGCCCGTATTGAGAACAGTTAAGAATGCCCAAATCAGATGGTATGGTCACGTAAATAGGATGGACAGTTAGCGACTCCCTAAGAGAGCCCTGGAAACTGTGAAATGTGGAAACTGGAAAAATGTGATGGGAGAAGACCAAGAGGAAGGAAAAGGACCACGTGGATGGACAAAATCACATGCACCCTGGTCCAGAGAGGAATGTCCCTCCAACGTGCTCGGTCCCTGTCATTGGACAGAGGAGGGTGGAAATCATTTTGGTTTTCCTCAAAACCGCAAGGAAGAAGATGATCCGAATAAGTAAGCAAGCTTCCTTTGACTAAACGTAAATTCGCTGTCATATGCATGAATTTCTTATATTAGTAACTAAATAATTAGATGTCAAATTCAGTAACGCTTTGAATCTTACCATTCACTTGCGTCTGCCATACTGCATCACCAACACCCCAGAGACCAGAGATGGCGAAGAATAACATAGGGTTGTCAGGGTGCGGTCGCCAATACAGAAGTACGCCTATGAGTACTCCGTGGCAGATAGCACCGAGGCACATGAGCGGCAACCGTCCTGTGTACTTCATCAGAGAACCGAAGAGAAGCGAACAGATGGCGTTCACTACTCCGAAGCAGATCATGACATAGCCCACGCTGGATATACCCAAAGCACATGCTATGTACGCCTGTAACAACGCAAATACTTAAATTTAGTGCCTAACTAGAAAATCGTTAATAGAAACAATTATCCTCACCAATAAAGTGCTTTATAAAGTGTTAACATACTGGGTAAATAAAGTGTGTAACAAGTATCAGTCATTAACATTAATAAATCGGTACCATGTGTACATATATAAAATTCCTCTGACATGTTCATGGCTTAATAGATTAGTTGGAGCATTGCACCTATGGTGCGAGTCCTGGCTGCAAGTGCATTTTTATTTTTTGTAGCTTTCCTTTAATGGATTTAAATATTTTAAGACTTTAATTGTTTCTTTATGCTTATTTAAATTTTAAAATTTCTCCAACGTCTTTTTTTTAAAAGTTTTTTTGGGTTATGTTTCAATAATTTCGGGGTAAAATGTCCGTCATTTTAGAAACGCGATATAAATTTGTGATCTAAATGACAAAATGTTGCAATCAGTTTGCAATTGGTCGCTGAACGAAGAAATTTTTAATGATTAAGTTCGTCATATTTTTCCTGTTTTTGGGCAAAAAAGATTAGCTTATTTCAAATCACTTGCTAAAGTAGGGGGGGAGATATCCAAGATGCGACGAACGGACGGAAAAACTACCAAAAGCATAAGGGTTTCTAGTTTCTAGAATGAACATCTGGAGGATTGCTCTAACAATTATTGGTTGTTAAATTTGATGATATCTTACCTTTCGACAAAAAGGACCAATTTAAAGGTGGGTGATAATAATGTCATCGTCGACATCGTCCTTCTCATCGTCTGTTTCTGTGATGGCTGAAGCAGCTTGTTGCTTGGCTGCTTCCTCCGCCTGCTTCCTCATCCTGATCTTCTTCCTCTTGTGCAGGTATTCGACAATGAAGTAACCGATCACTCCTATGATCAAAACTGCTCCCATGACGTAAAGTTTCATCATCTCACACATATGAGTGCTGTAAGCATAGGCCATCACAAACCCAGCTGATTCCCACAGCCTGTAGTTGGAGAATGCTGCTTCCTTGTTTCGTCTGAACAGTGTTCCGTAGATACCTGAAATATCCAATAAAATTAATGTTTAATCATTTAATTTATAGTGCTTCCTTTTATGGATAGAGGAGCTCGAAGCTAGAGGTCTTAGAATTAATGTCGCTAAGACTAAGACAATGACAGTAGCAAGAGAAAGGAAGGAACATCAGATCACCATTCATAATGAGCACTTAGAGCAGGAGCATAGCTTCAAGTATTTTGGAGTGATGGTGAATTCTGATGGTAAGAGCAAAGAAGAAATAGAAGCTGAATAGCAGCTACAAGCAGACTTTTTCACGCCATCGATAGGGTTTTTATTAGCAAAGCCGAAGTTAGTCAGAGAACTAAGATGGCAGTCTTCAAATCCATCTACGTACCCACAAAGATGTATGGCTGTGAGTCTTGGGCTTTGACTAAGAAAAGACAGAGTCTTGTACAAGCCACAGAAATGAGGTACCTGAGGAAGGTTGCGGGCAAAACCAGGAGAGACCGGGTAGGAAACTCTACTATAAGACTGGGCTTGGAAATCCAGCCCGTATTGAGAACAGTTAAGAATGCCCAAATCAGATGGTATGGTCACGTAAATAGGATGGACAGTTAGCGACTCCCTAAGAGAGCCCTGGAAACTGTGAAATGTGGAAACTGGAAAAATGTGATGGGAGAAGACCAAGAGGAAGGAAAAGGACCACGTGGATGGACAAAATCACATGCACCCTGGTCCAGAGAGGAATGTCCCTCCAACGTGCTCGGTCCCTGTCATTGGACAGAGGAGGGTGGAAATCATTTTGGTTTTCCTCAAAACCGCAAGGAAGAAGATGATCCGAATAAGTAAGCAAGCTTCCTTTGACTAAACGTAAATTCGCTGTCATATGCATGAATTTCTTATATTAGTAACTAAATAATTAGATGTCAAATTCAGTAACGCTTTGAATCTTACCATTCACTTGCGTCTGCCATACTGCATCACCAACACCCCAGAGACCAGAGATGGCGAAGAATAACATAGGGTTGTCAGGGTGCGGTCGCCAATACAGAAGTACGCCTATGAGTACTCCGTGGCAGATAGCACCGAGGCACATGAGCGGCAACCGTCCTGTGTACTTCATCAGAGAACCGAAGAGAAGCGAACAGATGGCGTTCACTACTCCGAAGCAGATCATGACATAGCCCACGCTGGATATACCCAAAGCACATGCTATGTACGCCTGTAACAACGCAAATACTTAAATTTAGTGCCTAACTAGAAAATCGTTAATAGAAACAATTATCCTCACCAATAAAGTGCTTTATAAAGTGTTAACAAACTGGGTAAATAAAGTGTGTAACAAGTATCAGTCATTAACATTAATAAATCGGTACCTTCATGGCCAGCAAATTGACATAGAATATGGTGTTGGTCATTAAAAGTTGAGAATAAATACAAATGTTAAGAACCATTATTCAAAGTTATCAATAAAAAGCAATTTAGTCCAGTTATTTTAGTCATAAATATAGTTTGTATTCCAAAAAAATTGGAGCTTTAATATTTTTTTTTGATCAATTCATTTTGACGAACTGATTTTTTGACTGAATATATTGAAAATTGGCGTGATCGTGGTCGCATTAATAGATATTTAAGGGCAAAGGTCAGCAAATTCTGTTTTTTTTGAGAATATCTCGCTTCCTACTGCTCGGACACCAATTAAGGTGTTTATCAAAATTAATGATAACAAAATTTCTCACAAAAAAGTCTCATTTATTTTTTAAGTACAATGGACGGGTTAGCAAAAAACCTAGTTTATATAACTTTTGTAGTGTTTGTTTTTGCACGGACTTTTTACGTATTTTTGAGACTACCTCGCTTCCTCAGGCTCGGAGAACAATGGAGAATCAAATCAAAATCAAAGATTATAAAATTTCACACAGACAACATTACGACGAACCTTTTGGATAATTAAGTTCTTCAAAGTTTCCGAAGAAGGCGTAACAACGACCAATAACTTTGGCTTAAACCGTACCAATTACCTTTGTAAAATATTGAACATACATTGCTGAAAGAATAAAGGATTTTACATATTTTCCCTGTAGAAAATAATTTGCACAGAAAGGGTGGCTAAATAAATCAAAAGATGATTCGTTTGTTTTTTTTGTTCTGGAATTCTCCTGTTTTTGCAGCAACTTGGCTGCTTTTATTTTGTCTTCTAAGAAAACTCCATTTCTAATTTTCTTCCATATTATGTAGTTAAGCACATTTCTGATCAACTTCATTTATTTATCTTAGAACATAATTATAGATTTTCATTATCTTAGAACATAATTATAGATTTTCATTATCTTAGAACATAATTATAGATTTTCATTATCTTAGAACATAATGATAGATTTTCATTATCTTAGAACATAATTATAGATTTTCAGCCAATTCTTTTAAATAACTATCTACATAGATACTAATACGAATGGGCTTTTTAAGGGGGACAACCAAAGATACGTTCTAATTTAGAAGAGTCTTTTAAACAACAGATCTAATCCAAAAGAAGAAAAAAACTCTCTCAGATCTAATCCAAGTTATAAAAAAAACCTAAAATATCCTTTTGTCAGTAATCTACAGTTTTTACAGCCTTTTTGTTTCATGGGAAGATTCCAGAATAAACAATTTCATTACATATTATAATAGGATAAAAAAAAAAATGAAAATAATAATAATAATCATGATAATAATATAAAAAAAGCTCTTAACTGGTAACAAAACGGCTCTTTTTTGTTGAGAGGACAGCTGGAGAGACAAAATGACGTATTTCCTTTGATTCAGTATTAAATTGAGTCATTTCAATGGACGTCCCAATAATTGGTTACAGGAAGCGGATTCTTCTCTGCTTTTAATTCTGTCAGACCGAGAGACACACGACAGGCAAATCATATGGCCAGACCTGCAGCCTGCTATAGTCTCCATACTCTTCCCCAATACTTTGTCTGTTAATTCATATAACTAAATGATATGCTTGTAGATACTGGTTGTTCTACTGTTTTTAGCATCATTGTTATCCTGCATGTCGAGATTAAAAAGGAACATTCATTCGAAACACTTTTCATTTTGTTGTTTCTAGATATGTTGTTACACTTATGACGTAGTTGCTGTTGCTCTTTTATAATTGTTCGTTTCTCCAAAAAGAAAACATCCGGTTGACATCTATCGAAACGAAATTGAACTAAAATAGAGATAATATTGTTCAGAAGTTTTCATTTCTGTTTGTTTTAATATTTAGATTGTATTTGCTTAGTTATTATTTAATTTTTATTTTTTCGTTTCAATTATAACCGAGTTCTTGTTTTCTCGATATTCATATTCAGAAATCTTGTGTTCAAAGCATATTAGTACTTTCCTCTTTGTATTCATGGTAATACAAATACTATCACACTACCCAGAGAAGTGTTTCGTTAGTAACTAGTTGTCGTAAGACTATTAAATAAGCTTAAATATGGGAGAAAGTGTATGTGATTGTTTAGGTCGCTGAATTATCAAAAAAAAATATGGTTTATAGGAAAAAGGATATGTATTTAAAGGATAAAGTTCTAGGTCGCTGAAAATATTAACATGATGTTATAATGTTTGTTGTTGGTGGAAGGGAAGAAGTGGTCGCTGGAAATAATGTTAAAAAGCTAAGTTTGGAAATTTAGGTAGAGGTGTTAGAAGTATAGGTTGGTCGTTGAAAATAAAAACACGATGTCGCTAAAGACAAGTAAGTAGTTAATTAATTGAATATAGTAAGAGTAGAAGTGCAGATTGCAGAAACTAAACATATTTGATTATGATGTGTTGGAGGAAAGAGAGGAGGCGGAAGGATACAACCATATTGACCAGGTCTAGGTGAAGGTGAACAAGTGTGTGGTCATTGAAAATAAAATACGTTGAGGATTTGAAGGACACCGATAAATGAAGATGAATATGAGGATGAAAATGAAGGTGAAGATTGCTGAAAAAATAGACTGCCAATAAGTGTGCTTCCTCGCATCCTATAACGTGTAGTTTTTAAGATAAATATGTTGGTTCGCACAACTGTGGTGAAGATTATCATTATTTATCAATAGAAAAAACTGAAAATAAATCAAATTAGGAAACGGAGGTTTTCATAACTTCTTAGATTGTAAGGTTGCCGAAAATGAAAACATGAAGATAGAAATCGCTGAAAATCAACACATTTTATCTCTAAGCATTGTATTGAGTATACAATGTTACATTTTATGTTGTATTTACCAGCTTAGGAAGGACCAGGGCGAATCAGATTCATACCTACTATTGCATAGTGATTTTATTTATACACTTGGATAGTTTTGTTACTTATTATTTTTATAATTTATTTGTAAAATCAACTTTTAGAAATGTATTACATTTGGGATCGTCTATGGAAGTCAATTCATGTTATCCTATTAGTAATGATTGAGTCAGGTACTTAAAATAAACACATTACCGGGATTCACTGAGAGACAAATCAACACAACAAATAAACTGAAACGGATCTTGACCATTGATTGATATAAACCATATTTCAATCAAATAATTAGATAAAAAAAATTAAAGGTACAGATTAATGGTTCTTATGAATACAATCTGATTAAAATGTTTTACGTAAAATAAATCGTTCTTAATTACCGATTGCTGGTATATGAGTGAATATTCCAATACAACCCTTGTTTGTTTTTAGGAACTTGAATTCCTCTAGAAATGCCTTTTTTTTATGTATTTAAAAATAAATTTAAAAAGCGTTACCTGAGTGAATTCTGCGCCAATGAATGCTTGTTCTATTCCAATGTAGACGGTAATTGGTATAAGAAGTTGCTGATAGGGTTTCTTGAGGTGCTGAGCTGTAGCTGCCAAGAGTTGCAGCCCAGTGAGATCGCCTTCCTTTCGCTTCTGCCTTTCTCCGTACCTAAACATTCGGTTACAATTTAGTGACTCAAACTGTATGTCAAAAGCTAATAATTCCCTCATTTCAAAACCCCTGCCTTAAAGTAAACAACCCTTAATTTAATATCTAAAGCCTACCTTGTCAGCGGATCAACAAGAAGAGCTATCATTACAACTGCAGTGAAGATACAAGCCAAGTAGATTGCACTAATAGTATAGATTTCCGAATCTGGTGGCCTTTCCAAGTTGGCACTGCCAGCGCCTCCTTTGACACAGAAATTCGCTCCGCAAAGACTGAGTGCAGCTTCATCAAAATGAGATGCGTTGTGGCTACCGCCTCCTCCTCCATGGGCTCCCGATGATAGAACTGGTCGAAAAAAATACAATAAAATCATGAATTGCTTATTACTAATCATGGCATACAGAGTTGAATTGCTTATATTGTTAATCTAGGCATTTATAGCATATGTATTCTCATTTTTTGAGATGATGTCGTGCAACAGGAAATGATCTTTTACCTAATGATGAGATGAGATTGCCCCAGAGTTCGGCTGTCTGCCAAGCAAGGAAGAAGAATCCGAAGAACCTGACAATGATACCGTCGACAGGTTGGTCGGTCAGTTTGGCGTAGATGCCTCCGACCTGTGTGAGGTAAGTAGCTTTGGCTGCCCACATAGGAGCCGCACCGGCACCTAGGAGGAGTCCAGCGGGTACCAAGGTGTAGAACCTCGGGTAGAACTGCGCACCTATGTAAGGAGCGTAGCAGAGAAGTGACAGACATAGGGTCCACTTTACCGTCAACTTCTTGATGAGGAAAGTCGGTACGAAGATACAGGATACAACGAGAGCCGCGTATATGGCGCTGAGACTCACAGTTCCTAATCCTTCCGCAGCGTTTATAGAGCTCTGCAGGTTGGCCGTCCCTTGGAACGCGGTAAACTGGACCATAAAGGCCAAACTGATCATGGCTATATTCTTCAGAATCCGCCATTTTTCTTTTGTGGTTAATTTAAATTTGCCCTCGGGTAGCGGATCGTCGGGTGGATTTTTGTCGAGGATTTGTTTTCGTTTGAGATCGTCGTCACCCTTGCTGAAAGCTTTGTTGGTGATGCCCTCGCTCACAGACACCGTCTGCACCTGGTCCTTGCTCACTCCTTTCTTCTCTGCCTTCTCATCGGCCACCATAGTGGTTCCCACCAGTTCTACGCCACTCTCTAAAAACCAAACACCTTCAGAATTAGTAAATATAATATAATAATAATTTATTTCAAATTGTAATGTAACATTGATATAAAACATAATAGGGGTAATCAGGATCTTTGTTTAATGAGCTTATGTTAGAAATTGAAGATGTAATGTTAATCAGGTAGCGCTTTCAGTGGCTTGCAAATGCACCATTTGAGAGTTTTTAGATTAGAGACATATTTGTATCAACTCACGGCAGCAAAATTAAGCATTACTTAACTGTTTTAAGGCTGGAAAGTACTATTTCGCTGATTTGTCATTAAAATATTAAAAACAGGAGGAACATAGTTAGGAACAGTTAGGAAATACTTCTTTGCCTAGCCAGAAAAAGTACAGTGTTTACCAGTGCGTGGCATAACATCTGTTTTAGTTGGTCTTTAGTTTCATTTTAATTTGTGTTATTTTAATTTAGTTTTATAATAGTTTTATAACAAAGCAAAGTTATATTATTAAATGTATTAATTTGTTTAACTAAGCTTCAATTTTTATCTAAATAGCGTGAATAGATAAAATATTGAATGCAACAAGGCAGCAAAGGAAACATTTCTGCCTCGTGTATTCATTGCCTCGGCTTCGTCTCAGCAGTTAATTTTCATAGCCTGTCCACGCTTCCGCTCGGAGGCTAACTTACTACTCTTCAGTAAAATTACATTTTGCTGCCTAGGTTACATAAATAACTATTTTCCTACCTCTATGATCACAACCCGATTTATCATCTGTGAAACTTCATTTAACTTATCAAAGCAGAGTTATACGTTAAAAGGATATAAATAACTAGATTTTTTTAAAAAAATGAAGCATCTTTAATCAACATAACACACGATTATTATTAAGGTTTTTTTTTTTTTTTTTTTTTTAAATAGCTATTACAGAAAACGAGGACGTCCAAGAGCAACCTGGTGAGGAGGTGTGGCCAGAGCGATGAGAGCCCGCAACTTACAAGATTTAGATTGTTTAGACCGAGTTGCGTGGAGGCTGGGAATAGGGTAACTGCTGCTAAGTGGAGAAGCCCTCAAAAGTAAAAAGTAAGTAGCTATAACATCTAAAATGAAATAAATTACTAAGGCTCCATGAAATCAGGAATTAAAACAGCGGATACATTTTCACTTATTTAATGTTTTTAATCCTAGAAACATCTTGAAGCAGTAATTATTTAGTACTTTCCTTAATATCTAGCACAATTGAACTTCATTTACCGAAAAATTCACATACTTTATACTTCTCTACATAAGTGCTTACTTTATAAACTTAGTAAACTTATGGGCACTTCTTTAGATTGTTACTCCCCTAATAAAAAAAAACAGAGGGGAGTAACGATCAAAAGAAGGTGCACGGAATGTTCTTCTTGTGACTGTTACTTCCCTTATAAAAACAAAATTATATTCCTTTGTGTCAAAGTACATTGGACTAAACATACCTTTGTCTTAATAGTTATTTAGTCAAAGTCATTTATATTCCAAAAAAAAAACATAGGGGAGTAACAATCTAAATAAGTACCAACTTATGTATACTCTCCGAATAAACTTAAACTTTCAAAACATGAATTTTTACTTTGGTTAATTTTGTATAAAGCTTATTTGCTTTAAATACAAATATTAGGGAGTAACAATCTAAATAAGTACCAACTTATGTATACTCTCCGAATAAACTTTAACTTTCAAAACATGAATTTTTACTTTGGTTAATTTTGTATAAAGCTTATTTGCTTTAAATACAAATATTTTTCTATCTATCTATCTACTTTGGTTAATTAATAGCTTTAAGACTAGGCAAGAAAAATAATAGATATTTGTCTGAAATCGGCTAAATATCGTAAGTATATCAAGTGTGTTTTAACTCCGGATATCGTAAAACCTAAATTACATACCTGCTTGAATGAATATTTTTACTTGATGTCGAAATATCCGGCATTTGTTTAACAATGATAATACTGTTAATTCCATTCTATAGGTTTTTATAATTTAAGTATATGTAGGTACTATCATTTTTTAAGAGGTTTTGATAGGAATAAATTAATAGATTATAGTATTTCCCTTAATATAATAATTTTGACACATATCGTGATGCTATTCCAGATGGATGTTAATTCTTATTATAAAGCCTTTGCTATATTACGTTATTTGTATTACGCTTTGTAGGCCTTTATTATGTACGGCAGGTATACTTTACACTAGACAAATTATTCATATTTTCGAATGGCCAAATACCACATTAGCTTGATCAAAGTCACTTCAGCAATGATGATACTTTATTATAAGTTTCGCGCAGTTCACCACATCTCACTCATTTACAAATATCCTGCTGAATAGGTACTTGGTAGTTTTGATCCGAATTGATTGACAAATATTGCACTAAATCTCCGATATCGCACGAAATGGATTATTTATTATTTAGTGGATAATTGATTTTGATTTTCTGGATTAATTATGTTTAAATAAGTGGAAAGATCAACATACCGTTATGTTCAATTAAACTTATAAGAGTTCAAAATTGATTTTATCGATAAAAATGTATCGGCAGTTGGAAGTTATCCTTATTGATAGACCGTGCACTGAGTACACTGTTATCATTACTAAAATAAACTAATTTGAACTTTGCTGATATCGCGCTGATTAAAGATGTTTAAATAGAGACCGATATTGCACTGAGTGCACTATTATCGCTACTAAAATAAACTAATTTGAATTTTGCTGATATCGCGCTGATTAAAGATGTTTAAATAGAGACCGATATTGCACTTAGTGTACTATTATCGCTACTAAAATAAACTAATTTGAACTTTGCTGATATCGCGCTGATTAAAGATGTTTAAATAGAGACCAATATTGCATTTAGTGCACTATTATCGCTACTAAACTAAACTTATTTGAACTTTGCTGGTATCGCGCTGATTAAAGATGTTTAAATAGAGACCGATATTGCACTGAATGCACTATTATCGCTACTAAAATAAACTAATTTGAACTTTGCTGATATCGCGCTGATTATAGATGTTTAAATAGAGACCGATTTATCCACAAGGTATAAGCGATGTTTTCCTTAATGATTAATATCATACATACTAATTAAAACTATATATATATCACTATATTAAACTATATATATTATCACTATATAAAACTATATATATCACGCATATTCAAGCATCGACAACAACTAAAACATTGTTCAAACTAAAAAAGGCAGAGTAATATATCACTAAGTAGACCATTATCGGGACAGATAGACTTAAGTCGAACTTTATGGACCACTCATATATACGTACTATCTAACTATAAACTCACTATAGATCGATAAATTCTACAAAATAAACCGACAAAACAAGAAGAATTAAACGAGAAAATATCATCAAATCATTAAGTTTAAAATGAAAAGAGTTTAGTAACAAGTTCATGTGAAGTTTTAATTTTAACTTTCCTAAAGCTACTTAGTCGTATAATCTTAATTACTATGACCTTAGCTCACCTGCTGAATAAAATAAAATAAATAAATAGTATAATTACTTTAAGTATCACCGATAAATTAAAAAACTTATTATAATAATTATAAACACGTATAAAATGTATTTTAACTGCACTCTTTATTTAATACCGATAGCAAAAAGCTGGGTTTATACTTCACGACAAATTAATATTGTTCTTTTCAATATTAAATAGATCGTAAATTGTATTAAGTATACATATACATACATAGATACATCACATATTGTATTATGTTACATGAGAGTAACATATAACAATTGTATATTAGGGCAAAAGATGAAGAATAAACACAGAATTGAAGGTCAATGATACCTAATGGTAGATGTCTAGAAAAAATCATGAAATTATATAAAATACTTCCCCTGCCGAGGTAATTAATTGTAAGTTCAAAGTGAAGGATTGAACTACACTAAAATGTTTGACGTAATCAATTGTAAGTTCAATGTGAAGGATTGAACTACACTAAAATGTTTGACGTAATCAATTGTAAGTTCAATGTGAAGGATTTAACTACACTAAAATGTTTGACGTAATCAATTGTAAGTTCAATGTGAAGGATTTAACTACACTAAAATGTTTGACGTAATCAATTGTAAGTTCAATGTGAAGGATTTAACTACACTAAAATGTTTGACGTAATCAATTGTAAGTTCAATGTGAAGGATTTAACTAGACCAAAATGTGTGACGTAATCAATTGTAAGGATCTGTCGTTATGTGCGATTTATTTAAAATTCTTTCTTGACAATTCAAAAGCAGTGTTATTTTCAATTTATTTATTGAGGTATACCAATTTAAACTTTTTAAAAAAGTAGGCAAGTCTACTGTAGCAAGGATGCCACGACGGAGCTCCTCCTCATTTTTCCTAACAGTCACTGGTCACCTAAATCAACATTACCTTGGTCGCTGGATCGGTTGAGGTGGGCCACACATTCGGCCAGCCAGGTATTCAGACCTCAATCCGATGGATTGCAACATGAGGGGTTGGATGAAGGACCCAATTCCTTCATTGAAAGATTTGGTTTACCAAGATTGAAACGAAGAGCCCACCTCGACCGCTCCAGCAACCAGGGTAATTTTCATTTAGGTAAGCAGTGACTGTTCAGGAAAAATGAGGAAGAGCTCCATCGTTGCACAGTTTCCGCAGCACACTTACCCACACTTTTTAAAGTTTAAATTGGTACAGCTCAATAAATAAATTGAATCGGACACGTCATGTTCACATAAAATTTTGTACTGGAAATAACCCAAAACCGGGAGAACTTCATAAAATACTCTGTATGTGAGGTAAAAGGACTGCTTTTCTTGGAAGGTGTTTGAGGATATAGGTAGTGATTAAATCATAACCAGGAGCTTTATTGAAATGGAGCTTTTTATATTATGTACCATACATGAGGGAGGGAAACTCTTTGGGGGAGGGAATGGGTAGTTGTGGAGGAATGGATAAGATTTCTCACTTTTTGAGTATGATAGGGTTCGTGGATATCAAGATGAGGGTTGAAGTGAACTGTTCAAACGGGAAATTAGCAAAGAGCTCTGAGTTTCCATCATACCTCTTTACTTTACCCAGGGATGATCAGGGATGGTCTGGTTTTTTGAAGAGGAGTGGGAATTCGTCTTCGTGGTTAGTTTGTTTGTAAGTTGTAAGCGTTGAGAGTTATACGTCTACAGTGCTATAATTGTCTACTAAGTTTCTTAAAAGTCTGTTTGTCACTTTGTATCTGTTGCGATCGAGCTCTACCTTTTCGTTTCTCACCTAATCTAATGTCCTTATTGTAAGTGATAGTTGTAAGTCAGTAGAAGTCCGCTGTTCCTTATAAGTCCCAAAGGCTTGTCTGTATTATCTCTGTCAATGTTTGTACTTCTGCCTCTATCTTGTTGGAAATTTTCAGTGATAAACGTAAATCAAGTTTGTCTTTTGTCGTCGAAATGAGTCCAAGTCAACTAGTCCATTTATTAATTCTGTCTAGACGGTATAGGGGAAGGATGAAGTTCTGACTTTCTGTCCCGTTCTTAAAATGCAAAAATTGTTTCACATTAAATTTCAATAAAGAGGAGCATTGTATGCAGTTGCAGCTGTACTCTACATACTGTTTATAATTAGTATAGAGGTTGTTAAAGCTTTCAATTAACTCAATAGTATTACTATTATTATTATTTGAGACCGCTCCTTGGCTTATTCAATATAGTTAGTAAACTTTTGCATGACAAATACTTTCGTTTTTGCTAATTAAATAGACTGCCATTTAGGGTGGCACATATCTTCCTCGCATCCTATCACGCACTTAATTGATTTTATGCTATTACAATTATAGTCCAATTTAGTAGCCATTGTAGTCTAATTTGTTTAATTGTTTCCCCCGTTTTTCTTTTAATCTGTCAAAATTATTTTGGTTTTTGACATGAATTATCAATTTAGCAGAAGTTTGAGTGCAGACTGTTCAAATTAATCTGGAGCTGTCTGCGGGTTACTTTCTTCAAACTATAAAATTTTCATACAAATCAGATTAGTACTTTTGAAGCTATAGGTGTAAATATATATATGTTTGTGCGCATGTTACAGAGAAAAAAAATGAGCGCAAAAGGTTGAAACTTATATAGGACTAACAGTATGCTAATCACGACCTACTATCCAAATTTTTTTAAAATCGGACTTGTAGTTTTTAAGATATGTTGGGTCGCAAAAATTGAGTGACAGACCGACAGACAGTCACGGAACAAAAAATTTTCTATGATAAGAGAACACAATGCTTCTGTTACCTTCCGTAAGCTCGGAAGCAAAAAATGTGTGATTTGAGATTAAATCAAGAGATTAAGTTTAGCTAAAATAAATTCTATTTTTTAGTCCATTAAAAGAGTCCTTATGAACCATAAAGTTCGTTTTCCCGGTGAAATTACAGTTTTCCAGACAGTAATGAAAATAAATTTGATTTTATCGTAAATCCAAATCGAAGTGTAGTTACTTGTTGAACTTGAACGTAGAATTGTGTTTGTTAATAAATCGATCAAATAAGATATTAAATTTAATTGTAATTTAAATGTAAATTTAGTCTCACTATGTATTTGAGAAATTTTTGTTCGCGTTTTTTAATAACGATTTTTTCATTTGCAACGTACAATTTTATGATTTGTGCCTGCTCACTTCTCACCATTTCTCCATGAAGTGGTGAGGGTACTCTGTCGATTGGTAGCGGCTTCTTGTTCCCAAAGGATATAGCACTTCTATCCTCCTGCTATTCCACACCCAAAATGCCCTTCCTAAACTTGACGGCGTTAAAACTAGTTATGGAATATTATATCATGTCATGCTTACGGACAATAAACCTTTTACTATACTTGAGAAAAGCAATTAAAGCTATATAGAACAACTTTGAAATAGTAAGTTTAAAACTTGAGTTTAATAATAATAGTTTGGTCTAGAATTCAAACTTTCTTACAACTTCATTCAAGGGTGAAGCTAAAAGATCAACAATATCTATAATAGGTATACTTGAAACATAATATTACTATAATCTTTTGTCATGTGGAAAGACAACAAAGCAAATGATTAAGAAAATGTTCAATTTTAATACATGTAACGTTAGAAGACATAATGCCTTGTTGCTTGTGTTCCTTGGGTAAGTTTTCATACCAAAACCCTTAAAGAGAAAACAGATTAAAAGCCACTTAGAAAATAGTTTTTTTATTGTAAACAAATCCTCTATGTTGTTGCATAAAAGTTTGCCTCAAGAATTTTCATAGCTTGTCCTCCGTGATATTTTCATTTGATACTTTTCATGACAGGTGGCTTGTCAAATAAACTTTTTCCTAACATGTTATATATTAATCTTGCGTTTGCCTTTTGCTTTTTTTTCAATGTGTATACTTCTTATCCCTTTTCAACTTTTAACTTGGGAAAAAAAAATGTATATTATTAAACTTCTTTTCTCTTTTATACTTCATGCTACTTATGGATTCTTTTATGTATAAAATAACATAGCTATAAATTTAAATACATTATTTTCTTTCTGAACTGAGTCATTTATTAACAGCATAATTTATTGGATTGCTTATTGCTTGAAAAGAGAGAGTTGAAGTACTTTCATGGACTACAATTTTACTTTTAATGGTTTAGAAGTCCCAAAAAAGTGTTTTTTAGGTTTCTGTACGAAGTACGATAAGAAACCTTATAATAACGTCTAATCAATTTAAAGGTCTTGAAGTGTAGAAAAAGTATATGCAACTATTAAAATTGTACACAATAATTTTAACTTAATCGTACAGAAACCGGCGATTATCACCTCACGTACTTACGTGAAGCGCGTCTTACTTGTTTCCGAATAGGAATTACAATAAGAGACCTTATATAACGGCTCTGTCTGTCTGTCTGTCCATTGGTTTGTTTCAATTCCTAAACTGGTACAGCTAGGAACATGAAATTCAGCACACAGGTGTATCTCCGCATTTGTGACAACTGTGCAGTTTTTGGAGTGGAGGCAGGTTTTTTTCACACTTAATATTCCCAAGATGGCGGCCAATATGGCAGACGACGTAAACGTATAGAAAAATAATATTCAACAATTAAAATTTTACACTTAATATTTTCAAGATGGCTGACAATAATGTGGGTGACTAATAACATAATATTATATGAAAATGTTTATGGTACACTACAATATACATGTTCTTAGCAGGTTGTAAGTTTAAAAACCATCTATAAAAATGTAATGATCTATTTACTTGACAAAACTATAATATTTTTATTTATTATTTTGTATTATAGTAGCTGTCTCAATTTTGTGATAATTGTTTAAAGGGAAATACTTTCCAGGAGAAGAAGAGTCTACTTTTGATAAACTAATTTAATTAAGGCGTATAAAATTATAAATGCGTTTTCTTAAATTTGATTGGGATGTTAAATATATCACGTTAAAATAATCTTTCTTAGATAATGTTAAACAAGAATAGGAGAGGATACATTACCTAGATTAGAAAGTGATACTTACCTAGATTAATTAAATATTAAACTATGGAAGAGCAATTGGTTATGTACTTTTAGAATGTGTGGATTAACTTCTATGGAACCACTGTGTTATTATTTGTTATTCCAACTGATAATTGAAAACTACTTTATTGATTATATTTATTCAGTCAACTCTCGATAGTTTGAAATCTAATGGACCCCAAAGTAATGTTTAATTATAGAGAGGGGGAATAATTGAGAAGAATCATTCTATCTCGATATTTCCAGTGACAGGTTAGTGACTTTGACTGTCCAGGGTCGACTATGGTAAGAATTGAAGTTTCCACCCTGTTTGAATCACTCCTGATAGCATCGTTTCCATGTTAGGAGTAAGGCAGAACTATTTGTTGTTAAATTCTTTAAATGTTTCCTTTCTCTTATAAGTGTACTCCTATGAGAGCTTTCCAACATTTTTTTGAAGTGGCACTTCTTTAGACGCGTTAGAGCAAATTCGCCTGGATCAGAACCACAAATGAATTGTTAGACATTGCCTTGCTGCGGTAAAGAAGGCTATTCGCTCCAATTCGCTCCGCTTTTTCTCTTCGCTTCACGAAACCTCTCCAGTTGCTAGTTGCTCGCACGAAACATTGGGAGAATCTTTTCTGTGAAGGAGAGTAATGCATAAAAAAAAAAAAAAAAAAAAAAAATCGGGTACGGGGTACCTCGGAACTTTTCTCCTGCTGCGAAGCAGCAGGAGGAAGCA
>KZ651433.1:723111-734587 GCA_001010745.2 Gerris buenoi | reverse complement strand
AGAATAATATGTTCATCAACATGTAAAGGTTTTACAATATCAACTAAACCAGCTGTTCTGCTTATAGCCAGTGTTGCCTTTTTTGCCTGATTCAGCAAACCTGACCATTATTTTTTATCATAACACTTACTCATCACATTTGATTTTTTTTCTTTTTTAGATTGTTTATTTTTACTCTTTTATATTTGATATAAAGAGTTTAAATCATGTAGTTAGTTAAAAAATAATCATTAGTCGTCACTGTTATTATTATTATAATTTGAATTATTTAATATTTGATTAGATTTAAGTTCATTATGTTCGTAAGTTGGAAAACTGGAGTAAAGTAAAATAAGTGGGGTAAAGTAAAACGAGTGCGGTAAAGTAGTAAGTGCAGGAATCTGCTGTTTTGCGTACTATTTTGAGTGCGACAACAACCTCATTATCAGTCAACTGTAGGAAAAGAAACTTATACATACTCGTTCAAAGAATGCTCCTGTAAGTTCATGTGAATACAAATTTTTGATCGACGAAAATCTATTGAACAATTTGTCTTTGATAGATTATTGGAAAAAAAATAACTTTTTAAATTACATTACCAACTAACAAGAAATAATATTTTGGTCAGACATCACTCCGCTAATTATTCAGACTTTTGAAATAAGTTAGTAATATCATGGTTAACATTTGCATAAATTATCGAAACCTTCACCTACCAAGCTATCAAAGACACATAAATTAGAATATAATTAAGATTTAGTCTAACTCTAATAATATTGTACTCCCGTTTGTGCGAAGAATCACGGCTAGTGTCTGTTTAGGAATTAATTCCTTGGCATGCCTTAGGACAGTATGAACATGTTTATGTAACACGTTTCAGATCCCATGGACAATTCAAATAACACGATTTTATGTCCTTCAATTTTTGTTTTATGATTTCGTATCCCTCGTTAAATTTTATTGGGATTCTTCCATTTGTTTTTCTTCCGTTTTATATTATTCTATTACATATGAAATGGAACATCCGTCATTGATCGTTTACATAATATTATGTCTTTGAAATATTGAAAAATATAAAAAAATATTTTTTAAAATTTGAGCAAATTAGTTATTGCACATAGTTTTCTGTATGTTTTCTGAATGCACACTATAGTACAAAATAAAGTAAATGAGATAAAAAAAAGTGTTTGGTGGTAAACGACAGAAATTAGATTATGGGCAAACACGATAAGGGAAGAAACACCACTATAAGGGAAGAAACACCACTATAAGGGAAGAAACACCACTATAAGGGAAGAAACACCACTATAAGGGAAGCAATTAATGTTAAAATTAATATGGGACTATCTGCGTTAGCTAACTTTGACGAGCAAACAAAAATTTACAAAATCGGACTAGTAGTTTGTAAATAAATGTCAATCGCACAAATGTTGACTGATAGACTGATACTAGACAAAACTAAGGTAATCTCAGAAGTAAATATGGAATAAAATTATATTCTTTCTATCTATATGCAATTCGAGTATTTTGCTACTTATATATACATATAAACAAATAAAGCGCACTTCACGTATGTGAGGCGATGATCGCCGGTTTAAAATTTTAATAGTTCAAATTATTTTTATACACTTCAAAACCTTTTAATTGATGCTTAACATGTCGTGGTGACTAAATACATTTTTTAGTCGCCCACCATATATACATCTTGAAAATATTATTAAGTGTAAAAATTCCGAAAAGTGTACACAGTTGTCACAAATGCCGAGATGCTTTGTCACAAATGTAGAGTGCAGAATTTCATGTTCCTAGCTGTAGTAGTTTATGAATTGAAACATACCAACTTCAACATGCCAATTCATCCATCACCGTAAACATGCCAACTTCAACATGCCAATTCATCCATCACCGTAAACATGCCAACTTCAACATGCCAATTCATCCANTGTGTTGCCAAGGTGTATAAAAGACAGAGCCAGTATGTCTTGTTGTTACTTTAAGTAAACATCACGATGCACCACACCCCTGAAGATGTTTACAGTATTGGAAGCGAAACGTAGGTCTTCACCCCTTTTGGAAACGGATTTCACCGAAAAACCAAGCTGTTTATTGATGATTTAAGCACCAAGTTAAGGTGTATAGTATAGATACTGTGCTGTATAGATTTTAGCATTGATGCTTCTACTAGATACTACTGTACTATAGATACTAGCAATATAAATACTATAGTATGCACTCATAAAACTTGCGCTTTGGCAACCCCGAGCACCCAACACAAGTCAACAAGCTTCACCACAACCATCCGTACGACAAGTTGGACTGATAATGGGTGTACAGTACACACACTCAGACTGAGGTTGGAGGTTCATGTTGGACCGTGAATGGGGTGCCAACCGCTTCAGCCAACCGTGCCGTACAGCCAAGTTAGACCCAGTGACAGAGCTAGGGTATTGGCCCCCCCGCAAGAACTTTTAGGGGGGCCACTCACCAAACAAAATTGATGAGCAAAAAAACCCTCTTTGGTTTAGAACTGGGGCCTCTAACGATTTTTTTCCCGGCCTAAAATTCCAATTTTAAATTTGAAGTTCACGTTTACGTGAGCGTTACGCGTGAACGCTTGGACGTATAACGTTGTCCAACGAACTCGTCCTGAGCATTGGTAAAATAAACATGTCTACCAAATTCCATCTAAATCGGTCAAGAATTACTCAAGTTATCGTCGGACGTTTCAAAATTTGCGGACACTCAGACCGACAGACAGACAGACACGAGACCAAAAATGTTCCCTGATGTCTGAAACGGATTTCTATCTTGGAATTTTTTAAAATCGGGGATTCTCAAAAGTGAACACAATGCTTCCGTTACCTTCGGTAAGCTCGGAAGCAATATAAAATAATAGTGTTCATCAACATGTAATAGGTTTTACAATATCAACTAAACCACTTCTTCTGCTCTTATAGCCAGTGTTGCCTTTTTTTTACTGATTCAGCAAACCTGACCAAGCGCTGTTATTACCTATTTTTCATCATAACACTTAACTCATTTGATTCTTTTTTTTTTAATTTTTTTTTTTAGATTGTCTACTTTACTTTTTTATATTTTAACATTTTTATATTTGATAAAGTGTTTAAATCATGTAGTTAGTTAAAAAATAATCATTAGTCGTCNTGCCAACTTCAACATGCCAATTCATCCATCACCGTAAACATGCCAACTTCAACATGCCAATTCATCCATCACCGTAAACATGCCAACTTCAACATGCCAATTCATCCATCACCGTAAACATGCCAACTTCAACATGCCAATTCATCCATCACCGTAAACATGCCAACTTCAACATGCCAATTCATCCATCACCGTAAACATGCCAACTTCAACATGCCAATTCATCCATCACCGTAAACATGCCAACTTCAACATGCCAATTCATCCATCACCGTAAACATGCCAACTTCAACATGCCAATTCATCCATCACCGTAAACATGCCAACTTCAACATGCCAATTCATCCATCACCGTAAACATGCCAACTTCAACATGCCAATTCATCCATCACCGTAAACATGCCAACTTCAACATGCCAATTCATCCATCACCGTAAACATGCCAACTTCAACATGCCAATTCATCCATCACCGTAAACATGCCAACTTCAACATGCCAATTCATCCATCACCGTAAACATGCCAACTTCAACATGCCAATTCATCCATCACCGTAAACATGCCAACTTCAACATGCCAATTCATCCATCACCGTAAACATGCCAACTTCAACATGCCAATTCATCCATCACCGTAAACATGCCAACTTCAACATGCCAATTCATCCATCACCGTAAACATGCCAACTTCAACATGCCAATTCATCCATCACCGTAAACATGCCAACTTCAACATGCCAATTCATCCATCACCGTAAACATGCCAACTTCAACATGCCAATTCATCCATCACCGTAAACATGCCAACTTCAACATGCCAATTCATCCATCACCGTAAACATGCCAACTTCAACATGCCAATTCATCCATCACCGTAAACATGCCAACTTCAACATGCCAATTCATCCATCACCGTAAACATGCCAACTTCAACATGCCAATTCATCCATCACCGTAAACATGCCAACTTCAACATGCCAATTCATCCATCACCGTAAACATGCCAACTTCAACATGCCAATTCATCCATCACCGTAAACATGCCAACTTCAACATGCCAATTCATCCATCACCGTAAACATGCCAACTTCAACATGCCAATTCATCCATCACCGTAAACATGCCAACTTCAACATGCCAATTCATCCATCACCGTAAACATGCCAACTTCAACATGCCAATTCATCCATCACCGTAAACATGCCAACTTCAACATGCCAATTCATCCATCACCGTAAACATGCCAACTTCAACATGCCAATTCATCCATCACCGTAAACATGCCAACTTCAACATGCCAATTCATCCATCACCGTAAACATGCCAACTTCAACATGCCAATTCATCCATCACCGTAAACATGCCAACTTCAACATGCCAATTCATCCATCACCGTAAACATGCCAACTTCAACATTCCAATTCATCCATCACCGTATCTCCAGAACGGAAGTACTCTTATCCGAAATGCCGTATATCTCCCTCTCTAATTTAACACACTACTTAACCAAAATCATTATACATATTTGATTTGATAATTTCTAAAATAATATTATACTATGTACATGCACATGGCAGCTATACGGCCACAAGCCAGTGTCTTTTAAGTATATTATGTTATGTTTACTATATTATAATCTTTTATATAATCGAGTAGTGTCCCGACGACAACGACGCACCTCTAAATGATTTATAACGTTAAAAATTGATGCGCCATAAGCTGGGTTTGAACCCGGGGCTCCTGGGTGAGAGCCAGACATTTAACCAAAAGCGCCACTCCTATATAACGAATATCGGAGCACAAAACTTCCTATTTAAATGTTTTAATTTTAATTATAACTGCATAAAACTTACTATTTAAACAGTAAATATCTCTTTAAATATCTATTTCAATTATAACTAATTATCTCTCAGCTCTGTTTCTCAACCATATCTATGTTACCGCGGGCCTATCGGCTAGAGGTCGACCAAGAAGTCATGAACACGGTAGAAACTGAAAGCTTAGCTTCGTTTAAAGTCGGAACTTCCGAGTATTGCCGAAGTCAGTATAGTCGGGTCGGGTGCTATTCTAGTTTGTATGAAATGCGCAGTTATGTCAAATCTCACGAATAACAAGAAGGTTTCCAATCTGTTAGGTTTCCTGTTTTGTTTGTTTTTATACAGTACGAATTATAGTCACAACTGTCCTAAACTATTTTCGTACGATCCACAAATCCACGGGATGATGCAAATACAAAGTACGCTACAAATCAAACTCAGAAATAAAGAGGAATAATCAATAAATAATATTATAAAGATATTATCGTATAGATAGTAGAAGTGATTTCTTATCAGGTACAGTGTTGCCCGTAGCAAAAAATATATAAGTTAAAAAAATAAAATGATTAATAACCAAAGATCAACACTGTGTTTTTTGACAGTGGTCTATTTTATTAAAAACTGACTGTACATGACGACACTAGCGCACTCCTCAGATTTCCATGACTTCTTGGTCGACCTCTAGTTAAGTATATTATGTTATTATACTATGTTACACTCTATTGACACTCTCGCAGCTCTATTTCTTTTGTTTTAGTGCGTCTAACTGTCCATTTATTAACGTTGAGTGTAACTGCAATGGACTTCAAATTCTGATGACCGTTCATTTATAATGTCCCATTTTAGACCTAGACTTGTACTCAAACTAATAAATTTGTACTAATACTAAATAAAAAAGCCGTTAATAAAAATTGTCATCTTAGTTTTTTAAACCTCTAATAAATAGGCCTACAAATATACTTCTTAAATAACAAGCAGTAAAACTTTAACTGTAATAATAGGCAAAAATATATATTTTTAAAGTAACAATCAGTAAACTTGGAATTCAAAACTAACACAATCCCTACAATATTTTGTTAATGCATTTTACGATATTTAAACGTGCATAAAAATCACAGATATATCAGGTAATCTTTCAAAACAGGTTTACTATAAAAAAATCAAAACGAAGATAATAAACCTAAGTTGGTTTTTCTTCTTGTTGCTCTTGTGTTTTAATTAGTAGTATGCATATTTTATTAACTAGTTAACAATTATTGAAGTATCGTTGCTTACTAAGATATAGTAGAACTGGGTTCAAATAGCATTAAAATTCACCATTTGCACCCTATTTTTCTAAAATATTCCGAGGGAGGGCCCCCGGACCCCCCGTCCTGCTTCACTACATTTTACACCCACCGCACGCCACTGATATTATGAGAACATAAAATGGTTACGTAAAACTTGTGATCAAAACTGCTTTAAATTGTTGGTCCTCGTAACCAGTATCTGATAAATCTCAATGCATCGGAAGAGAGCTCTTCAGATAATGCAGATGATAGGTTCAAACTTTCATTATTTTATCACGTAGGCTTCTGTTAGAATGATAATATACGTTTAAATATATCATTATCAAAACTACCTTTGTACAAAAATAACGAGGCCCTATCACCACTGTGCCTAAATCTTCGAATTAAGTATAATGTACTGAGTTTACAATTAATTACAGCATGTTGCATGACCATTAGTTGCCAATAATTATCAGTGGACATTAAATAAGGATATTTCAGATTATCCTTCAAAATTCGTTTATTTATTAAAATATTACAATGTTTGAGTTGCCGAATTGTAAATGGAAACTATACGCAACAAGGCTGAAAGGTCACTCTATCGTGAGCAGCGAGGCAGGAAAGAGAAAAACCGACTCGAATCTGATTATTTCAGAGAGCGAAGAATCTGAAATGCTTACATCTAAACAACTCTTGTGGTATCTTGTAGAGGAATGTATCCAACTGCTTTAAACTCTGAACACAATTTTTAAACCGGACTTTAGGAGCAGTAGTAAGTAGTTATGCGTGTTAACTTAAAAAAGCATAGAGGTGTTTTGTATGTTGTCTAAATTAAGGGGTGAGTAGAAAGCATAGAGGTGTATTGTACGTAGTCTAAATTAAGGGGGTGAGTAGAAAGCATAGAGGTGTATTGTACGTTGTCTAAATTAAGGGGGTGAGTAGAAAGCATAGAGGTGTATTGTACGTTGTCTAAATTAAGGGGGTGAGTAGAAAGCATAGAGGTGTATTGTACGTTGTCTAAATTAAGGGGGTGAGTAGAAAGCATAGAGGTGTATTGTACGTTGTCTAAATTAAGGGGGTGAGTAGAAAGCATAGAGGTGTATTGTACGTTGTCTAAATTAAGGGGGTGAGTAGAAAGCATAGAGGTGTATTGTACGTTGTCTAAATTAAGGGGGTGAGTAGAAAGCATAGAGGTGTATTGTACGTTGTCTAAATTAAGGGGGTGAGTAGAAAGCATAGAGGTGTATTGTACGTTGTCTAAATTAAGGGGGTGAGTAGAAAGCATAGAGGTGTATTGTACGTTGTCTAAATTAAGGGGGTGAGTAGAAAGCATAGAGGTGTATTGTACGTTGTCTAAATTAAGGGGGTGAGTAGAAAGCATAGAGGTGTATTGTACGTTGTCTAAATTAAGGGGGTGAGTAGAAAGCATAGAGGTGTATTGTACGTTGTCTAAATTAAGGGGGTGAGTAGAAAGCATAGAGGTGTATTGTACGTTGTCTAAATTAAGGGGGTGAGTAGAAAGCATAGAGGTGTATTGTACGTTGTCTAAATTAAGGGGGTGAGTAGAAAGCATAGAGGTGTATTGTACGTTGTCTAAATTAAGGGGGTGAGTAGAAAGCATAGAGGTGTATTGTACGTTGTCTAAATTAAGGGGGTGAGTAGAAAGCATAGAGGTGTATTGTACNTCTGAATTAAGGGGTGAGAAGAAAGCATAGAGGTGTATTGCATGTTATCTGAATTAAGGGGAGAGAAGAAAGCATAGAGGTGTATTGCATGTTATCTGAATTAAGGGGTGAGAAGAAAGCATAGAGGTGTATTGCATGTTATCTGAATTAAGGGGAGAGAAGAAAGCATAGAGGTGTATTGCATGTTATCTGAATTAAGGGGTGAGAAGAAAGCATAGAGGTGTATTGCATGTTATCTGAATTAAGGGGAGAGAAGAAAGCATAGAGGTGTATTGCATGTTATCTGAATTAAGGGGTGAGAAGAAAGCATAGAGGTGTATTGCATGTTATCTGAATTAAGGGGAGAGAAGAAAGCATAGAGGTGTATTGCATGTTATCTGAATTAAGGGGTGAGAAGAAAGCATAGAGGTGTATTGCATGTTATCTGAATTAAGGGGAGAGAAGAAAGCATAGAGGTGTATTGCATGTTATCTGAATTAAGGGGTGAGAAGAAAGCATAGAGGTGTATTGCATGTTATCTGAATTAAGGGGAGAGAAGAAAGCATAGAGGTGTCTTGTACGTTGTATGAATTAAGGGGTGAGAATAAAGCATAGAGGTGTATTGTCGTATTGTACATTTTTTAAATTCTATATATTCTACGTTTTTTAAATTAAGGGGCAAAAAAGAAAAGTGGCGCAAGTGACATTTGCAAACTTTTCAGAAATCGTAGTTTAAAGTTAAAAAAATGTCGGAAAATTCCGTGAAAAGTTTACACGATATTTAATTTTGATTCTGCTTAATCACAGATGTGATAGAGATTCTTTTGGATGCCCTCTGCCACCAATGAATTAACTATCTATCAATATACTTAACTCCACTTCAACAAAAATGCCATTTATTTGTTTGATTCTCTTACCTCCTGATAATGCCGAAAATCTCACCCCCTGATAATATTTCACCCTTTATTTCTATTGGGGATGAGATTTTGTCATTATATCTCACCCCCAATAAAATCGAAAATCTCACTCCCTGATAATGACAAAAATCTCAATCACTGATAATGACAAAAAAACTCACCCCCATTAATGACATAAATCTCACTCCCTGATAATGACAAAAATCTCAACCACTGATAATGAGAAAAAACTCACCCCCTTTTAATGACATAAATCTCACTCCCTGATAATGACAAAAATCTCAACCACTGATAATGAGAAAAAACTCACCCCCTTTTAATGACATAAATCTCACTCCCTGATAATGATAAAAATCTCATCTCCTGATAAAAACACAACTCGGATGTACTCTAAAGAGATGAGATAGGTAGCAACTTACGATATAATAATTGTTTTAATGGTTGAGAATTATAAGTGTGGAGTTTGCACCCGAGCGATAAGCGAAGGTAGTAAAACCACACGAGCAATGCAAAATGCCGTTTTCGCACGAGTTGCGTACCGTACTTTATCCCTTTATCTTCGATTGCTAGATTTTAATAATAAATACAGAAAAAAATAAAATAAACTTCCTGTATGTAAGCTCGTATTTCTCTTTTGATAAAGATGACATCAATTCAATAGTTTTATTTTGTGCCGAATTAATTATTTCGGAAAGTGTATTATTCTCCTCATATTCGTCATAATCACTCGATTTTCACAAAAAACTCGATACAAACAGTTACTTTTATTAAATAAACATCAAATTACTTATGTTAAATGTAAATAAACTCGCTAATCATGCGTACTTTTCTTCTTCTTTGCCACGCTAGAGTGGTAAAGAGGAATTCTTCAAAACTATGAGACACGTATGCGCAATTAATACAGGTGCGTAAAGAATCACTTTCTACGAATCTAAACAGAGATGCAATGTTTATATTACGTATCAATGGTGGATAAAATATTTTTTTTTGTAGTTTTGCTCACTTTCGATAATATTCTCTTATTTGGCACAGTACATATACATATAATTTGAATACATTTAATACACACATACATTTGTATACATATAATTTGTACACACATACATTTATTAATTATATAATTATATAATTGTACACACATACATTTAATACATATAATTTGAATACATTTAATTTGAACTAAGTGCGTTTTATTCAAGAACTTATATTATCATATACATAGGTACTTACTTTTTTGAAAATTTAAAATATAGTTTATTAACTTCAATTCAACTCTGGATCCAGAGAATCCATTGGTGAATTGTCATAAGAATTAATATTCTTTTTAGAACCATTTGATTGTGCGTTAGCAGTAGAGATAGATAAACGAAACATTACCTTCTTCAAGGTTAACCGAATCTATATTGAGATTTACGCAAAATTTAAATTTTTAAGATTCTACAGAAAATAAAGTAAAATCTTTATTTATTAATTGCACGTTTAAAATTGACACTGTTAAAATCATATTCATGTTTATATTTACAATGAAAAATGAATTTAATTTATTAAATGTTTTTTTTTATTGAATTTTCGAAGAAAATCAAGCTATTGCAATGGCTTCAAAATTTGTGTTATGAAAATATTTGAAACATTTTTTTTTTTTCATGGAAATCCGTTTCAGACCATTCTGAATCGATTTCTAAAATGTAACACTTTTTTTATGTATGTATGTATGTATATATGTATGTGTCACTCCAGACGATATCTCCCCTTAGGATGCACTTACAAATTTCAAACAAATTTTAAAATGTCAATAACATCAAAAGAAAAGACGAGTTCGTTGGCCAGAATTTATGGAGTTCATTTAGGGGTCACATTTTGACAATTTAAGGTCAAAAATAGCATAAAATCGTGTTTTTCCCATTTTACCCCCCTTTTATATGAAAATATGATAAAAGTGTACATAACAACTATTACTGTACTCTTAAAGAGCTTTACAACGATGTGCATCTTGAAGGGTAAATACTTGACTTTTGTACTCCGTACCCGTGTGTACCAAAATTTTGTTTTTCACCCATCCAAATTCTAAACAAAAATTTTCCTATATTATCATAAGCCAATAATACGCAGATTTCTTTGAAAATTCGCTCATTAAGTCATGGTGCATGACTAGACTTTAAAAAAAAAAAAATAAATAATTTAATTATTTTTATTCAATTGAAAAAGATTGCACTTTGTCTACCTTATTATCAGATAATGAGCGTGCTACTTAAATAATAAATAAATTATACAGTAGAATTTGATAGATTCATAATGAATTATGTAATTATATTTCCTTATATTTTATGCCCATAGAAAGGTAATCTGGAGTTTTTACGTAACATTGACGGATAATTAAAAGTACCTAATAATAATGAATAATTATTGCATAATAATAATTATAGATAATTAAGACTCGTAATTTTGACTACGAGAAAAAACTTATTTCAAGCACAAATTATGGTATTGAAAGTAAAAGAAACAATATTGTGGTTTTTTAGAACTTACTTGTGGTAATAAAAAACCTTGCAGCAAAACTGATCAGTGTCTATTATTGCCAAAATTATCTATCTATATTATTAAAAAAGTTTTGTAAACAAACAATTTCAGAGAGAGAGTGATATATAACTGTTTGATAAGAGTGCGTTA